>CAUYTI010024480.1:0-67736 GCA_963575145.1 Galago senegalensis | reverse complement strand
GCATTACAGCTCACAGCAACCTCCAACTCCTGGGCTCAAGCCAGTCTCTTGCCTCCACCTCCCAAGTAGCTGGGACCACAGGCGCCCGCCACAGCGCCCGGCTATTTTTTGGTTGCAGCCGTCATTGTTGTTTGGTGGGTCCGGGCTGGGGATTCGAACCCACCACCTTAGGTGTACGTGGCTGGCACCTTAGCCGGTTGAGCTATAGGCGTCGAGCCAGAGTCTCATTTTGTTGCCCTCAGTAGAGTGCTGTGGCATCACACAGCTCACAGCAATCTCCAACTCCTGGGCTTAAGTGATTCTCTTGCCTCAGCCTCTCAAGTAGCTGGGACTGTAGGTGCCCGCCACAATGCCCAGCTATTTTTTTGTTGCAGTTTGGCTGGGGCCGGGTTTGATATGTCGCCCTCCGTAGAGTGCCATGGCATCACAGCTCATATCAACCGCAAACTCTTGGGCTTAAGGGATTCTCTTTCCTCAGCCTCCCGAGTAGCTAGGACTCCAGGTACCCACCACAACACCTGGCTATTTTTTTGTTGCATTTGTTTGACTGGCCCAGGCTGAGTTCAAACCCACCACACTTGGTGTATATGGCTGGTGCCAAGCCACTAATAATGGATTTCATATGATGTTAGGCAAAAATGTTATACAGAAAAATGAAACATGAAGAGCCAGACATTACTGTACCTACTTGAACACGTAGGGCGATGGTACTTTCCTTTCCACTTGTAGTTCCATGTGTCTTTGGCCAGGGAAAGTGAGCTGTGTCATCTGTGATCTGTGTCATCTTTGGGTGGGAGCATTTGTTTCCTGGCCTTGACTCTTTACTGTAGCTTGCTGTGGCAGCAGCGTTGGCTCTATTGATAAGAACTACAAAGGAGGAGTGCCTGGGACAGTTGCTCAGACTCAGTGAATTTTTCATAGCGATAAACTTTTTTTTTCTAAACCACTGTTATTTGAGGATTGGTTATTATGCCACCATATTATAGTAGAATTTTCTGGAAGTCAGGGGTACGAGGACTGGGGTCCTGGACTTAGAGGCAGGGTGTTCTGTGAATTCCTGTCTGAAAGGTGACATCCGAGAGGAGCCTTGATTAAAGTAAGTGCACGAGGTGAGGGACTCTGTAGGGGACGCCGCTCCAGGTAAAGGGCACAATCCCGAGCTGTCCGTGTTCTTATCACATACACTTGAAAGCCCAGTGCCTTTCAGGTTGTACTCTTCTCCCAAAGGTTTTTGTTAAAATGAATACACTACCATTGGTGGGATAGTTGGTAATTAGTGTCGCTAGCGTTTTGCTCCCCACCTAGAATTTTGTGTTAGTTGTCACCTACTTTGCGTGTGATTTCAGCCCGAAATCAGATACTGCAGAATCCATCAACACCTTGATGTTGACTCTCAGAAGCAACCAGGCCAGACGCCTTTCATCACTGTGTTCAAATCGGAGCTTATTCCCAGAGGAAAAAAGGGCAGAATAACCCACTCTATTTTATTTTGTTTCCATTGGCCTATTATGACTCTGCTGTGGAGGAATATATAAAGTAAATCAGCTCAAAGACAAAGACGATTTAAAGTGTTTCTCAGCCACGAAAATCGTTTTGTCTGTAAGCAATTACTTTTTCTTTCAGCTGATGTCATACTGATGTTTAAAAGATACCACAAACAGGCACTCTTTGTTTTCTTATTTATCAGTGACATTTGGCTGCTCAGTATATAATAATTTAAATTCTAACTTGTTTCACGTAAGCACACAAAAGTATGTGCTTTCCATGTTGTTTTAGGCAATTTGCTGTGATAAACTCAATGTTTTTTGCATACTTTAGTCACCCAATTAAACACAAACTGATGATTATGTAAATCCTTTTTAACCATTTCCTTCTTTTATTTGCTGTTTCCTTTGTTCCTGAAAAGCCCTGAATCTAGTCATTTCCTGATTCTACATTTTTCGTATTTTCTTCGCATCCTTGGAGCACAGGGACTGTATCTTCTACTAACTTTTCTCCCGAGTACTGTGTACATGAGCACGGGAAATGTTCAGGAAATACCAGTTAAATGAAAAGAATGTGGAATTTTTTCACTGCTTTGGGATTTGATACTTTAAATGTCATGTTCATTATTTGGTCCTGCTTTGTACTCACTAAACACTTCGGAGTTTTCACTTTGGGAAACTATTTAGAAAATTGCAGGCAAAGCGGTGAGCCTCTGGGCTACCCTGGCAGCGCTGAGTGCTCTCCGTGGGGTCTTATCTTTAAGGGTAAAGAATTTAACCCTTCTGGCCTCTCAGTGTTTACCGTGTGCCTGGAACCACATGACATGTTAAGATTTATAGGATAATGATCTCATCTCTGAGAACTCATGGTCACACGGGAGAGGCAGTGTTTACACACGGAACAAGCTGAGAACGCAGGAATGGGACGTATAACGAGTGTGATAGTGAGTAAGTTCTATGAGAGATCAGGAAGAGGAAAAAGACATTGGTGTTGGCTGTGTGCAGGTGTGACTGAGGATGGCGACGGACTTTGTGGGTGGGGCGGGGAGCGTTGGATTTTAGAGAACAAGAAGGGTAGAACAATCTCCATAATCAGGATGAGGATGGCAGGAAGTTGCCCTTCACTTAACTTGTGCTGAACTCTCGCACAATGACATGGATTTAAATTTTAAACTGGACCAGAATAGGAGTAAAGTTTAGACCCCTTTGACTTGCTTTATTTATTTCTTGTTAGTGGTCAAAAAAAGTCAAAATAGTCCTGAATAGAGGGGGAAAAAAGGAGTAAGACAGCCAAGTTGTTAAAATTGTGTGTCTATATGAAGCAGACAGAAAATGTGGACCTACACATGCTTATCAATAATATTCCATCCAAGAGAGGCAGGCAGGGATACCAGAGAATGATGAAGGTAAGTAGACCCGTCTGGGTAGTTTTTCCATATATAGAGTAAGAAGACAACAATCTCATTGTCTTATGTTTGGATTTTATCCTGGAATGTTAAACAATAGTTCATGAAATGGAATGCACTAAAATGAATAGCATAGGCTAGTGCTAATTTATTTTACTATTATAATATCACAGACTAAAATAAAAAGCAGATCTTTTGTTTTCCCCTTTGTTGCATGGCCTGGAGGCTACATGTATTTAAGAGATCTTAGGGGGAAAATGCTCAGGCTGAGGCCAAGATTGAATAATTACACTGTTATTTGAATTAGGTCAATCAACCCAGTTTTCTCTAACTCTTCACTGAGGTTAGAAATAATGAGGAAGTTGGAGTTTACAAGAGTGAGAAGTTATAAGAAGAAGAGAAAAAATGGAGATTGGGGACTCTGGAAGGCACCAAACAAGGACATTAGGCAGTTTGAGGAAAGTGAGGTAGCAATGGCCACCTTTGGTACCAGGCCCCCACGTGTGGGGGTGAATAAGGTGTGAGACAGAACAGGAAATATCCTGGTCTACTTCCCAGTTTGGTTTAGAGCAGAACTGACTCCAGGTCAGTTAGAAGGTTTAATGAATGAAAATTTGAATATGACACATGCATAAGGCAAACTCCGGTGGTATGTGTCACAGCTAAATGCATACGTGGTCCCCTAACTGGATAACTGGAAGCAGAAAGACTGGCCTTTTGGTTTTGCTACTAGTCTTCCCATTTTTCTGGGTTCATAGTGCCAAATTCAGAGAAAAACGAAAAACAAAACCCAAGAATGTAGAGAAGGAAGGGTAAGTGGTAATGTGAGCAAGAACTAAAAATCAGTCACAAACCACCAGACCTAAAGCAGGGGCACCTTTGTCTGGCCTGAAGCTTGGGGCTTTTAGTCTTGGACCTTTGCTCAGAGATGAGGCTCTGGACCAAAACACCTCTTGACAGTGTGTCTCACAGATCAGCTGCTCTTCTATGGTTGACATATATCTCTCCTGCTAACAGCTTGGATATATTTAAATATTTCCAATAGATCACACAACATATGGTAAAAAAAAAAAAAGTCACATAAAGATCATATATTCTTGAGGACAGGCAATGTAAATTTTTATAAGAAATGAGACCGGCATTTTGAAATGCTTGTCATCCATCTCCACGTATATGATCTCACCGACACTTCAGACTTACCGCAGGTAAACTCATCTATTTTCTTCCCGTGGCAGTTCTGTCCACGGGGTTCCCTGTTTCTTTAGTGATAACATCAACTTCTTCATTACCCAACCTCCCGACATGGAAGTGCTACTTAATTTATTCAAATCACTGTGATTTTCCCTCCACTTCCCATCAATTTCCATGTCCTTCCTTCATACATCTATTATCTTGAGTGACTCCTTCGGATCTGTCCTTTGTCCTGCTGCCGGCTGACTCTTCTAAACACACAGTTTAAAGTGGCTCACTTTGTTCTCCATCTCCAAAAATGTGGCAAGATACCCCATTGTTCATTTGCACACCGCTCCTTATCATTATATGATACTGTCACTGTGCTTCTAGAAGCATTATAAACCTCCAAATATATTGTTATTTTTCATTAAACATTTGACTGACTTTTGCCAACTTTAAAAAAGAAAGAAAAACGATATCTATTTTTATTAATTTTGTGTCGACTTCTGTAGACTCAAATTTTCTCCTAGCATCATCGTTCTTCAATCTAAATATCTTTCTTTAGCATTTCTTATAGTGTTGGTTCGCTTATGAAAAGTTGGCTTGGTTTTTGTTATGAAAATATCTTCCCCTAACTTTAATTTTTTTATAAATATTTTAATAGTATAGATTTCAATGGTAACTTTCCATTGTCTTCTGCCCTCCATTATTTCCTGGTGAAAAGTAAACCAATTTTCTTATCTTCATTCCCTTGTATGCAATGTGTCTTTTCCCCCTCCTCTCGCTTCTTTTAAGATTTTTTTCTTTAACTTTATTGTGCCTAGTTTTTCATCCTGCTGTGGATTTTCTAAATGATATAGATTACTGTTACTAATCAAATATTTTGTCTCATATTGTTTTTGAATATTTGTTCTGAATATATGTGCCCCTCTTTTCTTTCTTGAACACCAAATACATGATTTTAGACCATTTGATATGGCCCCACAGGTCACTAAAGATTAGTCAATAATTTTATATGTTTTCTTTCTATGCTTCATATTAAATGATTTTATTGAGCTATCTTTTTTTTTTTTTAATACAGACAGAATCTCACTTTATTGCCCTCAGTAGAGTGCTGTGGAGTCACAGCTCACAGCAACCTCCAACTCCTGGGCTTAGGCGATTCACTTGCTTCAGCCTTCCCGATTAGCTGGAACTATAGGTGCCTGCACAATGCTGGCTATTTTTTTGTTGCAGTTCGGCAGGGGCCAGGTTTGAACCCACCACCCTCGGTATATGGGGCAGCGCCCTATTGTCCCATCTTTAAGTTCAGTGATCTCTTTTTTCATGTCCACTCTACTGTTAATCACATACAATGAATTTTTAACTTATTAATAAGATGTTACATTTTTTAGTTTTAGGATTTTTTTTCCTATGGTTTTCAATTTCTCTTGAAATTCTCATCTTTTCAGCCCTTATATTCCCTTTTTCGCTTACTTCCCTTAGCCTAATTTTGTATTTTCAAGTCTTTGTTGTCTAATTTCAATGTCTGCATCCTCTGTGAGTCTGTTGCATTTGACTCATTTTCCTTTGACCCTAGATGAGTCATTTTCTTGATGATTTACAAGCTTAGTGGGTATTTTTATTACATACTGAACATTGTGTTTGAAACTTTGTAGAGAATATAAATTGTGTCATCTTTCTCTGCAAAGTGTTGAATTTTGTTCCAATTAGGAGTTAAATTAATAACGTATCATCTTGAATGAGAGTTGCTTAGCCTTTCAGTCCTAGGGCAAATGCCTCAGTTCTGGAACTTAGTCTTTACGTATAAGACATGGCTCTTCTGGGGGTTATTGAAATATTGAAAATTTCCTATCCTTTTAATTCCAAATTATCTGCCTTGCATTGGGCAGCTCCTAAAATATTTTCAGAGATTTTCCAGCATTCTTGGTGTTGTTTATTTGTTACACCTGCTGAGTTAACCTATAATTTCACCTCTCACATGCGCAGTTCAGCAGTCAACCAAGGATTAAGTAAAGTCTATATGCTTTGGGGTTCCCCCAGCCTCTTCTGGAGGATTTTTCTCCTCAATTTTCAGCCCCTAAAACAATCTCAAACTATGTTCTGAATCTTATAATACAAGTGTGGTTAAACCGCTAGCTCAGAGTGCTGGGGGCTGCTCCAGTGGAAAAGCCAAGGGTAGATCTCACCCTTTTTGTGTTTATTTTTTTTTAAGGATTGATTTGAATCTTCTCTAGTTCAGCCTGTTTTTGATTACTCTCTAGCTCCTTTATGCAGTTGTTTTTAATATTTGCTCAGAGGTTATAATTGTTTTCTTTGGGAATGTTAGTTCAATATAAGATATTCTGCAATTGTAGGAGTAGGGAACCTCTTTGTTGTCTACAAAGGAACTCTGAATACCTGGCCTGGCTTTCAGGATTTTTTAGGAATAGTTGTTGTGATGATAAATTTTAAGTGTGAGCTTGATTGGGCTGAGGGATGCCCAGATAGCTAGTAAACACATTATTTCTGGGTGTGTCTGA
Source organism: Galago senegalensis (assembly GCA_963575145.1). NCBI lineage: Eukaryota > Metazoa > Chordata > Mammalia > Primates > Galagidae > Galago > Galago senegalensis. Next base: position 61,151 of record CAUYTI010024480.1, on the reverse strand, counting down.
GATGTTTCTGAAAGACATTAGCATTGCAACCAGTAGAGGAGTAATGATGATGATGTCCAATGTGAACACACATCACCCAATCCCTTAAGAGCCTGAATAGGACAAAAAGGCACAGGAAGAACAAATTTTCTATGTCTGCTTGAGCTGAGATATCCATCTTCTCCTGAGCTTAGAAACCAGAGCTCTCAGGTCTTGGGCCTTTGGATTCAAACTGAGGCTTGCACTGTTGGTTTCCCTGGTTCTCAGGCCTTTGCGTTTGTACTAGAAATGCACTATCAGCTTTCCTGGGCTTCTAGCTTGCAGACCGGAGTTTATGGGATTCCTCAGCCTCCATTATGGCATGAGCCAATTTCTTATAATAAAATTCTCTCTATATATATCTCTCTGCATAGCCTGTTGGTTCTGTTTTCCTGGAGAATCCTGATTAATGCAGTTTTCAATTTTCCTTTTCCTCCATCTTCCACTTCTCTTTTCATTCATACTCATTTCCTGCCAATTTATCATAGTCAGTGCTCCTCCAGACTTTGTATCTGGGCCTTTGTTATCATTCCCTCTCACTTCTTCTATCTCAAAGTCTATTATTGGAACCTTTATGAGTTAATAACACCTGTCTTCCTCTTTTGTGTTAGACTCGGGAGACAAGCAGAGATGAGTCACCCTTATTATTGATAAAGTTAATTGGAGAAAGAGGTTTTAAGGATTTCTTCCTGCGTGGAAGAAAATAGATCAGATGAAAGGGTCATGCAGACAGGCTTCTACTACTTAGCCCTAACAGACTAAGCCATGATGCTCAGTTTCTGCTCTGGAACTCACTATTTCTGTCTCTATGGGAGGAGTAACGAGGGGAGAGTGGTCAGGAGTATTATTCTAGCTGAAGTTTCTCTACATAGAAACCTGAAGAAAGGAGAATAAACCTTTCACCCAACACCTCCAGGGATTAACCAGGACCTATTTCTCAGTCATCTTTTTTTGCAAATCCTTCCCCGTGTCCTTTTACATGAGTGTATTTTCTCCTGGTTGTTAATGCTCATTTTTGCTGATTTTGAACTTTTCTTTGTAGCATTTATTCTATAAGTGCTAATTTATCTATCTCATTGTGACCCTTCCTCTTTCCTAAAATCTCCTTAAAGTTAGGGGCTTTTATTATTATTCATACTTTAATATTCTTCCACTATTAACATGTTGATTGACAAACAGTGGGCCCTCAATGAGTAGTATAGAATCAGAAAGAAGTAAATAAAATGATTTCTGAAAAAAAAAATGTGGGTAGCCTATCCCAAATAAGCTCAAGCAAGGAGTGATCCAATCATTTAAAATAGAGTGAGCAATGCCATATGCCATTATGGGAATGACAGAACACATTTGTGCTTAAAGTAGCTAATTGCTTCCCGCTGGAGAAAGTAAACATCATGCAAGACCATCACCTTCTAATGTACAATGTGAGAGGCTGCTGGAGCAGGTGTGCCTGGAACTGAACTCTACGGACATCCCACAGCACCTTCTTGGAGCCTCAGACCAGCCTCTCTAGTGTTTTTAAACATCTGAAATTACATCAAAAATTAGAATGAGGAAAATGAATGGATTAAAATAGGGAATTAAAATTCCTCTTGAAGGTCAATTTGGGATACTTTCTTGACTACGTTTTGTCAGACCTTTAATTCAAGAAATAATTATTCCTCTTCACATTTATCCTTAGGCATTATCCAAGAACATACTGGGAAGAAAATTTTTAATTAAAAAATAAATTTTTATATTTTCCCCTGACAGAATTGTTCTATTCCTTAGGAATTTTTAATATTAGCTATCATTCTTCCTTTGCATTTATGTCAAGGAAATATTCTGTTCCAAATGAAGGTTTAAAATTTGTTTTTCTTTTTGTATTGTAAAGTCATATATATATAGTTGAACAAAATAAGAAAATAATACTTTCTAATCTCACCACCAACAATAACCAGTGTTAATGGCTTGATGTAGAACCTTCCATTTTTTTACTGTGTATGCATATATGTGTGTAACTATGTATTTATCTATATAAAAATTCAAGAAAAATTATAGTATATACTCTTTGTTTAATATACTTTTTATTGTATAAAAATTTAAAATTTGTATAAATGTTATAAAGAGAGTACAGAGAGTTCCCACCTAGCCCACACCCAGTTTTTCTATTGTGAATCTTTGATGTTATATACTACTAATGGCTCATCTAATGAACCAATCTGATGAACCAATGTCAGTGCATTGGTATTACTGATACTGGTGTTGATACATTATTACTAATTGAAGTCTGCACTTTATTCAGATTTCCTTATTTTTTAGCTAATGTTCTTTCTCTGTGCCATCCAGGATACCACGTGACACTTAGTCATTATGTGTCCTCAGGGTCTGTAGGCAGTGACAGTTTTTCAGGGTTCCTTGTTCTTTATGGCATTGACAATTTTAGGAGTACCGGGTGGGTTGTTTTGCAGAACGTCTCTCAATTGGGATTTGTCTGGTGTTTTCGATTGTGCGGGGGTTACGGATTTAGGGGAGAACCACAGAAGCAAGTCAGCCTTGATCATCTGGCTGAGATAGTGCTTGTCAATTTTCTCCACAATGAAGTTGCACTTTTTCTGTCCTACTTTCCATACTGTGCTCTTTGGAAGGAAGTCACTGCATGGAGCCCACACATAAGGGGTACTTCTTAAGCAAGGGAGTATCTCCATAAATTATATGGAATTCTTCATGGGAAGCTTGTCTATTCATTCTCTCTCTCTTATTTAATCACTAATTTACATCAGTATGAGCTTATGGATATTTAATACCTTAGATTATAATCCAATGCTGTGTTATTTATCTTATGGCTCAAATTGTTCCAGGTTCGGCCATTGGGAGCTCTTCTGTTACCTGCTATGACCCTTTGATAATATCCATTGTTAAGGGTTTTCTTGAGCATTTTTTACTTTCTGGCACTACAAGATGCTTGAGAGTTATGTTCCTCTGCCCCAGACCTAAAATCAGCCATTTCTCCACAAAGCCCTGGTTCTTTTATTGGAGAGAGGCATTAGAAACCAAGATCTGAGTGCTGGGTGTGCTCAGTGGTCCTCAAATGTTGTTGCTTTCAGCCTTTTCATCTAAGAGAGGGAGGAAATATATATGTTGTTTAATTAGCGTATATACATGTGTTTATACTCTTTCTACATATTTATTTGCATCTATCTTAAACTGAAAGTGAATTCATTTCAATATCTCTAACTTCACTCCAGTACTACATAAATCATTTCCGATTCTTCTTTTGCTCCCCTCACTCTAATACTAAGAGACCTGGGTTCCACCATCTGCCACCAACTTACTTAAATGTTCAATTCTAGTCTTACATGTGTCATGGTTTTAGAATTGTTAGCACTTACCCTTATGGGAAATGACTTTACCCACTTAAATTGTACAGTGTTTATGGACAGTTTTAGTGTTAGGTTCCATACACACCCTCTTCAGTGAGATCACATTATACATTTCTAATAGAGACTCCTTTATTATACTCTACATTCTCTCCTGGGATCCCCTGATATTCCAAATAATTTTTTAAATCTGCAATATCGTTTCACTCTTTGTGCCGTAAAGTTCTGTACACTTTGAAAAATGTAGTGTCATGCATGTACCATCACAGCCTCATACAGAATAGTTTCACCACCCTAAAATATAATTCCCCAGGCTTTAGCTATTCATCTATACCCCTTCTCTAAAACCCTGGCAACTACTGATTGTTTGATGTGTCTCTTACATCATTATTTCCCAGAATGTCACAAAAGTGGAATCACACAGTGTGCAGACTTTTCCGACCGGATGATCTCATTTAGCCACATGCATTGGGGATTTGTCCATGTTTGTGCACAGCTTGATAGCTTGTTCCTTTTTGTTACTAAGTAATATTCTTTTGTTTGAATGCACCACAGGCTGTTGATCCATTCACTTATTAAAAGACAAATCTATTGTTTTTAGATTTTGGTAATCATGAAGAAAGCTGCTAAGTAGTACAAATATTTGTGTGTGGGTTTGGTATAGACATAAGTTTTCACATCAGTTGAATAAATAACTAGGCCTCATTGTAAGAGCCTGTTTTGCTTTTTAAGGAAGGAATGGCTGAACTGTCTTCTATTGTGAGTCTGTCTGACTCATTTTGCATTCCCACCAGCAAAGTGGGAGTTCTAGCTGCTTAGTGTCCTTGCTATTAGCTTTTTAGATTTTGGCTATTCTAATGGGTATGTAGCGGCATCTCATTGTCATCTTAATACGCATTTCACCAGTGACAAATGATGATGAGCATCTTTTCCTAAACTTATTTCCATCTATATATTTTCTTTTGAGATGTATCTATGTAGATCTTTTGTCCATCATTTAATCCTTTATTCCCCTGTTGAGTTTTACACTTTCTTTTTATATATTTTCAATGCAAGTTCTTTATCCAATATCTGATTTGAAAATACTATGGTTTTTCACCCTTTGAGTAGCATCTTTTCAGCACTATTCTTTCGATCTTTTTCTTACTCAACAATATGTCATTAACATCTTTCCATAACACTTTTCTATAACATCATTTTTTAAGGAATGTAAAGTATTCCATTTTATGACTGTACTATTTATTGTACATATATTTTAATGTACATATTTTTAACTCCTTTCAAAAAGAAAACAAAAATAATGTTGGATGTATTTGTAGCTAAATATCTCTTTCCTTCAGATAAACTTCCTTAAGTTAAAATTCGGTGTCCAAAGGTATCAACCTTTCAAAGATTTTTACTTGAACAAATTCTCTTTTTCCTTGGTCTGCCATGCGTCTAAAGCATTTCACTCCTTTACATCAGTAAGTTGGTGGCAGATGGTGGAACCCGGGTTTCTTAGTATAAGAGTGAGGGAAGCAAAGGAAGAATCTGAAAGGGGTGAAGCAGTAAGTAGGTGTTCTCTAGAAAGGGCAAATTAGTTCTACTTTTGATTAATTTTCTCCCTCTCCCATGAGCAAGAGAAGCTGAAAGAGAGCTGAGGCAGGAAGCCTTCGGTTTCAAGTGAAAGCCTCATTCTAACCGTTGTAAGAGTGACCCCCTCCCCACTTGTTTCAGTTTGGCCTCTGGTCCTGGAAATTTGCCTGTTTCTCATCTTAGAAGCAGTTCAAAGCGAAAGTGCTTCATGAGGGGGTCTGGACGCTGTTCAGTCACTTAGATCGTAGAATTATCTGGGGACCCTTGGGGATTAGAAGAGGCTTCCAGTGCCACCATTTCTTCCCCTCTTTTCTCAACTTGGGCGAATGTCCTTCCACTAGCCCAGGTTATTTGAATTATGTACTTTTTGGTTACATAATTTGCTTTTGTATATTTTAAGTCAAGGTTAGGGGTTTACCCTTCATCCAGAAAGTGCAATGTACCCATTGGGTGGGAGCTCACCCATCCTGCCCTGTCCCTGCTTGAGTTTCATGGAGTTCCACTGCCCTACAGGCACACAGGTGTTGATCGACTAGTCCACATTTAGTACTGAGTACATGTGGTGTGTGTTTTTCATTCCTGCGATACTTCACTCAGGAGAATGGTCTCCAGTTTCATTCAAGTTGTAACGAAAGATTCTGTGAGATTTTGTATATCTTAAACCTAACTACTAAAAAATGTTATGGTTTTTATTTTAAAAATATAGTAAATGGGGAAAAAGTGGTTTTGAAAATTCGACACCATTATCTGAGAGCTGTTACTGAAGACACCCGAGCATTTCCCTGTTGGAGTGAAAGAATCACCCAGGTTTCTGCTTTGCTTTTATGCATCAGTGTAGTCTGTAAACTCCTACTTTGGGGCAGCGTTTATCCAGACTCTGAGTAGTGAAGGGAGGAAGCTGTAGCAAGCATTGGGCTCACTGGCTTAGTGTGTATTTTAGCATTGTAGAGTAAGTTTTTGCTGCCAGACACTGCTACTAACCTTTGGCCTACAGTAGTTTTAAATACGGAGGCCGCTAGTCAAGGAATCCCGTCTGCCTGAGAATGCGTTGCGACATATTGAACTCAGAAGCCCTGCCCGTTGCAACAGATCTTGTGCTTTAACAAGCACCTTGGATCTTTGGGAGAATAAACTAGTGATGGCTTTACAGTCCTTTTAGGGGAAGCTACTGCTGTGCTCATGTCTTCATCTTTGGGAATGCACAGCAGTGCTGGATGCCAAGAATATAAACAGCCAGAACAATATGTTCAACATTTGGGAAATACAGCTGGATCTAGCAAATGCATAGGACGGAACTGACTCTGTGGCCGAAGAAATTTCCCCTGCACATCTTACCCCCTTTAGTAATGTCAGATGGGAGGTCCTAACACACCACGACAGCCCCACAGGATTTGGGGTATGTGCTAACTGAAGGGCATTCTGATTCACTTTGCTTGTGCCTCTCCTGTGCTGTTCAGTGCATTGGAATTGTTCTAAGGCAGAGGATCTCATCGCATCCAAATCACTCTCTAAATCTTGCTGCTCCATGTGCACTAAAACACACTCAAATAAATTGCTGGTCAGATAGAGCAAACGCTCTGAGTAGGCAAGTAAGTGTTAGTGACTTGAGAATTAAGACTGACCTAAACCTTTGGATTCAGAGTACTCTCCTCCCTTTCCCCCACCCCTCACTTTTTAATTTAAGTACTTATGGCCACAGGAACATATTTCCGAAGCTTGGAATTAGCACTTTTATCTAGGATGCTTGTTTGGACACCACTGAGATATGTGATAAGAATATACAAAGGCTATATACATATATATATATATATATATATATATTTTGAGACAGAATCTTGCTGTGTTTCCCTGGCTAGAGTGTACTGGCATCATCCTAGCTCACAACAACCTCAGATTCCTCGGTTCAAGCAATCCTCCCATCTCAACTTCCTGAGTACATAGGACCATGTATGCACACAACACCACATCATGCTAATTTTTCTAGTTTTAGTAAAGGGAGGGAGTCTTGTTCAGGTGGATCTAGAACTCCTGACCTCAAGTGATCCTCCCACCTGAGCCTCCCAGACTGCTAGGATTATAGGTGTGAGCCTCTGTATCTGGCCAATTTATCATTTTAAAGTTAGAACTAAAGGGAAGTTTCTGGGCCAAGTATCGTTAATACTCTTACATGTTTTCACTTAAGAACATTTTCACATCTTCATTTTCCCTCATTCATCATGAGTCCTTTAGAGCTTCTGGAGCTCAAGAATGTAGACGAAATGAGACAGATTCCCACAGAGGTATCAATTCCCACTTCCCCTTCATCTTTCAGCTTCTCTTGCTCATGGCAGAGGGAGAAAATTAATCAAAAGTAGAATTAATTTGCCCTTTCTAGGGAACACCTACTTACTGCTTCCCTACAATTTATGTGCCCCATCTTACTTAATTCCATGATAATTTAGGAAAGTAGTTAGGATTATTCCCATTTCACAGCTCAGACAGCTATACCCAAGGGCTCAGAGAGTAAGTAAGTGGTGCAGAGCCACAGAACCCCAGCTAGCGTTGGGGCCCAGGGCTGTGTGGTTGTGTAGAGCCCATTGGGTTGTCCATACCCACATTATGCTGAGTCCTTTTGCTTACAATTAGGTTGACCCACTGTTAGGTAAACTGAAACCTGTGGTTAGGGCTGTAGGGCAGAATCTCAGGCAAGCTTATCTGAGGCAACAATCTTTTGAGAGCTGTACTTGCAAAAATCTGTAAAGCCACAGAAACCATAGCTCTGAAGACAAGGCCCAGGTACTACTCAAGCAGGTTCAGATGGAGCCCATGAGTCCCCTGCCTGGCAATTACTGTCTGGGTAGTACTTCCTCACTCCCTCCCCCTGCAATAAAAGTACAAACTTGAACTCCACATAGGCTTTCTCTATTACAGCTGCTGCAAACCAACAGGCTTTGGGGATCTATGTCTCTCTTCAGACAGGAAGGAATGTTTGAAGATGAAAGGTTGGCACAGAAGGGGGATTATGGCAAAGGAAGGCTCCAAGGAAGCATACCCCAGCACGGAAAAAGGAGATGAGAAACAACTAATATATCTATTTTTCAGTATCTACCAAAAATTTCACATAGGCAGTGAGTGGTTAATGCCTTGTTTTAAGCATTAATTTCTTCCCCCTTTTAGCAATATCTCAATAATCCCATTACAGGAGTAACACTATATAATGCAAGGAGGTGACGGAGGGAAATGCAGACAGTGATGGATGGACAGAGGGACTTGGGAAACGTAATGCCATGTAGCGTTCCTTCTAAACTGCAGAGATGATTACCTTTGTGGCGGCTTCAATAGATTATTAGGATATTACCTCACTGCTCTAAATCCTGAGTCTATTTTCTGGGTTTTTATATATTTGTGGTGAAAAGAAGTTCCAATTAAATCTTTGCTATTCTCTCCCCAGAACAAAGATTGTGGATGGGGCAAAGACTTTTATTCAGAATCAATTTTATTCCTGGATACTTTCTTCCTTCTAAAGCCTCCTTTCTAAAGTACCACTGATCTATGGAGACCTCAGCTTTGCATCAGATGTTAATTCATTAACTACCATTTATAGGGTACCTTCAATGCGTCAGTCACTGTGCTAGACTCGGGTGATATAAAGAGCATATACCCTGTGCCCTCCAGGGATCGTGTTTAGTAGAGAAAAGAGACAAGCGATCGAACAGTCACTACATAAAAGTTCAGCGGTCAAAGGCGCTAACATGTATGATGAGCACATCTGGTATGTGTAAGCGTCTTCTAGGCAGAGAAAATTTTACGTATTTTCTGTTAAAAAACAAATTTGCCTTGTTAAAAAAAAATAAGCTGGCACCATGTAAATTATCAGCCCCAAATGAATCAGTCTCTAGCTGTTGATGCCCTGTGGTTAGAAAAGCTTTAATTCACTATTACTGAAATCTGCTGACACATAGCCAAACCCAATATAACACAATCCAAGGGGGAAATCTCACATTTCTCTGGGTATGTAATTGAGAGAATGCTATCCTTAGGGTCTATGACATTTTCATTGCATAACAATTTGAGGAAATCACATCAGGCCTCATATTTAGAAGGTATCCATGGCAACCATGAGACGTTGCTTTGGTCTCACATAACTAAAAGTTATTATATCTCCTTTGCGTTATTAAATTAAATGCCCTTCTGGGCCTCCATGAAGTCTTGTGTCCCAACTTGGTCCCATGTGGATGGTAGATGCTCTGCATGTAGCAGGGACTTCTCGCTGTCACCTGGTATCCAGTTTTTCTTTCTTCTGTTGTGTCAAAACCAGTATTTTACTTGCGCTGGCCATGACCCCAGCTAAAAGATTATGTTTTCCAACCACCTTTATCACTATGGTGACAGCCTATTGACCAATAAGATATAAGGAAAGTGTCCTGAGAAGGCATCATAAAGCCTGCTGACACAGCTGGGAGGGGTCTGCCCTGACTTCCTCCTTGGTGATGCTCTGACTACAGACCGAGTGAGGACACTCGGGCGGCCCCCTGGCCTCATTGAGTGGCCTTCACAACAGAAGTTACACACCAGGAGGGTGGAGCGGAAGGACAAAAGGAGTTTATATTTCATGACTCTAAAGTCTCCAGATCAACTCCGGATGCCCCCCCCCACCTCCAAGCTTCTGTTACTTAAGAGAGAATATTATCTTGTTTAAACCACCGTTTTCCTGAGGTTTCTTCTGAATGCAGCCACCTAATTCATGCAAAACATATGCCATGACTTTGGTTTGGAAAGTATAGCTTCTTTCAAACACAGAGAGAGATAATATTTTAATTGAAAAGTCACTGTTTACATATTCATGCTCACGTAAAGTTAAACAGTTAAAAAAAATAGCAGTGTTGAAAGACTAATTTAAGGCGACAGTGGAAAGACATCACCAAGCCGTAAATGATCAATGTCACACAAACTGGCGGGCATCAGGGCTATGGGGGGGCCACCTTTGGCTGAGGTAGTGGGAGGGGACCTTGTCTGGTCTGTGAAATTTAAATTTAGAGACATATAAATGAGAGGAAGGACATGAGTAAGGGTGTGAGTGTGGCAAGAAGAAAGGGCAGACATGTTGGTGAAAAAGTAAGCAAACTCTGGTGGCTTGAGGGGAGTTTCTGTGTTAGAAAGTAGTGGGAGATACAGCCAGTAAAATTACCCAGCCATTTCTAAGATAGAGTCCCAATCTCTTATTTAAGCTCGATGACATTGCTCAGAGACAACCAGCATGTCTTCTCTCTGCTTTCATCTCCTCAGATTGAAAAGTCCCGGTCTTTTCCTGATTTGCTTCCCAGGACGCCTGCCACACCCCACCCCATCCCTGAACTGGCCCTGTCATAGCTCTGTGCCTCCTTCCCCGGGTGTGGCACCTGGACACCACCTGCTCTCCAACTAGCGAGGGGCCTCTCGCTCTGAAACAAGAACAAGCGGCTTCTCTGTCACGTTTTCAGTAGCCTTCCTGGCTACGCCCATGTTTCCACCGGCATCTCCTAACAGGATCAGTGCCCCTGGGGAGATGGCAGCACTGACAGGGAGCTCAGCTCTCGGCCCCTGCACAGACACCATTCTGTGCATTCCATCAGCACAGGCGCTTCTGCCCAGGCTGCTGTCCAGCCCCATCTTGTGACCTGTGCTCACTTCCCTTACCCTGGCACGTGTGCCCCAGGCCGTCTAAGTGAGACCTGGTTGCTGCATATGACTCTAAATTCCTAAAAGAATTCCTTTCTCATGCACTGAAAACTGGTTCTGTTTTTTCATATTTCTCACTTTCAGGAGTTGCTTTATTAACAGGCAAAAATGAGGCGGGGCTTCATTAATATTCTCAGCAGCTTTTACCAAGAACTGGAGAGTGTGTCTCCCTGAATTCCTTTGTTAGCAGTGTGGAGACGCAGGCGAAAGGGAGCTGCAGCAGCCGGCCCTCCCCACGGCTCCCTCCTCCCTGCCTGCTCACTCCGTCAGATGGCCCGCCTTTAATGTGCACCCTGACAAGGCATTTCAGTCATGCAGCTAATTAAAATCATTCCGAGGCTCCAATGTGACAGGTCCTTCAGACTCATAAATCAGAGACCGCTAACAAATGCCACTCCATTTCTGGTCTCCCGCTCTTTCTTTTTACCATGTTGATTTACTTTCAGTGTGCATATCCAAAAAACCCCCAAACCAATAGAAATACTGATGAACATGCCTGATGCCGTGGCTTCGATGCATGTTAGACTTTCGGAGTCAGCAAGACAACAGCCAGGAGAAAACAACAACAACCAAACAAACAAAACAACCCACAACCTCACCCTTGCTTTTCAGGGCATGAAGACATGAGAGAAACTTAGACTGCTAAAAATCGAGATAGTGGTCTATGGGTTACAGACCTATAACTCACTCCAGGGCTATATTGAGATGGACCTAGAGTTACCTGGAGAACCTAAAAAAATAGCCTGGCCAAAGTCCAAACACTCGAGAGCCCAAACAAAAAGATTCCCAGGGAAGGGGAGGCAGTAATCAAAGCTCTGACAGCAACGCCCCTGATGAAAAATGACTCTGGAGAATTTCCATTAAGGATATTTGAACCCACAGTTCTTATCTGCTCCTCCTTCCCCTTTTCTCAGCTGGGGACGGGGAGCCTATCTCTCCCCTCCAATCTTATCCGTGTGCTAGAGGCAAATTCTGTGCACTTAGGTCAAATCTTGTCAGGGTGGTGGGATCACATTAGGGCTCCCAGCTGATGAGAAAACAGCAGCTTCAAAGGCGCCTGGCTTGCCAGTTCTCTTCAAATGATCCACACCCAGTAACAAAAATTGCTACATTCACCCTACTGATGGGAGCACCTGGAGAAAGGGAATGTTTAAAAAAAAAGTAAAAATAACAAGTCTGCCTATTAAGTTTGAAGAAAGGCAATCGTTAGCGGCCTGGAAACATGCCTTACAAGATTTCGAGGAAAGATTGACTTAAAGAAAATAGTTGAACATTTTCTTGTTAATTCGTACCCGCAAAAGTCCTATCCTTAGAGAGCTTTCTTTTCACAGCCATGCAATGGCTGATTTTCCAAACACTAATTTCCTGTTACTAGCTCTTCTGCTCCTTGTGGGATTTATTAAAGCGAAGAAGAGTATAATCTCCTATTTATTGTGTGGCTGCCAGATAAAGTAAACATCAAAATGAAAAATTTGCCAAGATTTATTACTTAGACACAGACACTTAAATTTTAAAGTGTAATGTTTCAAGAGAGAAATTTATCAGTTATATTCATGGGAATGAACATTAGGCATTCGTCAGAAAGATCTTAAAAAATAACTATGAGAGTTAAGGGGAAAGAGAAGAATGCAAAATTAAGAAGTATTTTTTTAGAAAAGCATGGCACAACTTAACTGTCTCTGGTAAAAAGAAGCAAAACGTATTATATATTTTAAACAGGGAAAGTTATCAAGACACCCACATCTCTGTCCTGGATCACTGAAACGCTAATGTGCATTCATTCATTCTCACTCCATGGAGAACACTTAAATGTAGGTTCTTTAAAATACCTTGGTGAGGGTGGATGCTGTAACGTTAGGTGGGTGAAGTTCTGCTGTAGTAACGAACGATTCCAAAACCTTAGTGACTTAAAACACGAAGATGATTTTCTGCTTCTGCTACCTGATGAAGATTCAGCAGGGCTGCTTTGTTCATCAGGCTTAAAGAATGCAGGCAGGTGTCAGTCCTGTGAGAGCACAGGTAGTCAGAATGAGACGGAGTGGGTCAGACCAGGGCTCAGAGGACACAGCTGGTCTGGCCAGTTTAGGTCCTTCATGTTGCTTTGTAAATTCAGCTATAATGTAAAATCATACGTCTTGAGTAGGTTAGGGCTACTGATTTAGAACAGTAGTTCTCAACCTGTGGGTCTCCAGCCCTTTGTAACAATGAAAATACATCGTGGCATTAGGAACGTTGAGAACCACTGATTTAGAAGATTAATTTTTGAATTAGAGGTGTTGTTTGGGGTCATGGGTTATACTGATTATTGTTTATTAAAGGTCATGGGTTTTGCCCATTCTTATTGTTTAAGATAGGGGTTTACACAGTTTTTGCTCTGAACTTTCATGTCCAAAATTGCAGTTTTGGAAATGGAAGATCAGAACAGTCTTAAAGAGGTTATTCTCACTGTTCTCCAGAATCACTGGCCTTCTGATAATACAGCTAGTCAGATCTAGCCCCTTCTCTGCAGATTGACTATGATAAGCGGCCACACCCTCTTCATCTGGTAACTCCAGGCCAAGAGGAGAGAACTGAGAAGTTGGATATTGGATCGCAGTCCTCCTCCCGCTAGGCAGAAGTGACACAGAGCAGTTCTATTCACATTTCACAAGCCAACTCAAGTCACAAGGCCAAGCCAAACTTCAGAGTAAGTAGAGAAGTGCAGTCCAACCTGCACTCCAGGGGAGTATAAGAAACATTTCAGGAGTGGGCAGTCTTGATATCTCCTCATCAAGGATCACAGATTTGCATTCCTTGTTTTTCATCTGAGTTTTTATTTTCTTCTGTGCTTTCAGGTGTTGGGCTGCTTACTGATGCTAATAGGATGCGTCTTTAACTGAGACTTCCTTCTGGAATCCCAGGCATCCTGCTATCTGTGGATATCTCTTTGAACTAATAACAGGGTATTTACAACAGGGTTTAAGCCATAATGCCTAAAGGCAGATGCAAATTTTAAAATTCCCACGTCCCTTTGTGTTCCTAGAGTGAAAGCCTCTTGAAAAGATAAATGATTTCAGTCTTTCTCTTTCTTTTCTTTTCTTTTTATTAAAAGGGTTTTTCTGTATTCTAAGTATTATGGTGAAAATAGCTATGTGGTAAATAAAAGTACCTGACTTCTCTTTTCTGGATCTTTCCTGTAATCATCTTTATCTCCCAAACCTTGTCCCATTGCCCATGTTTTATTGGCAAAAACAGGACCTTGTCTGACATTTTGGAACATGTTCTCTCAGCTTTCAGCATATCATGCCTGCCTTATTGTCAAGATCAATCATTGCTCTTGAAAGCCAGACTCTAGTGCCTAGAGGCAGAAGAAAATTTGTAAATATTTCAAACTAGAAAAATGATTAAAATTAATGTTTTCTTTTCAAATGAAATACAAAATGAAGACTATACCCTCTAGTTGTTCACAATGTGCATAAGGTTTAGGAGAATACAATGAGGGATGGAATTCAGAGGACTTGTTAGTGTCTAAGCTTCCTTAAATAATAGAAGAAAAATAAAGACTTAGGTTTGACAGGCCAATTCAGATATATATTTGAGGCATGATATAATAGTAAATCACAGGATAATATGTACATTCACAAGCTTTTTAAGAATATTTTTTATAATAAAAGTGATACATATTTACTGTAGATAATTAGAAAAATAATGAAAGGTAAAAAGAAAAAAAAAAGAGTCAGCTGTAATCCTGGCCTCTGAATAATTGCAAACATTTGCTCTGATCCTCCTGGCATTTTTCCTGTGTCTACAGTTTTTACACAATTAAAAATATGCTGCAAAGGGCATAACTATCAGTGCACAAATTCAGATATACTTGAAATATTAATTTTTTTTCATTTTTCTAAGGCTCAAAATAATTTTTGTATTAAGTCCACACTCTGCCTGGAACTCAAAAATTTGATCTTGGTCAGTTAGCGACCACTTCTTTCCTTTGGTGAGTGGCGCTGAGTTGACAAGGGTCCAAGATACAAGAGGGGTTGCTACTCGTGAATAAGGGAATAATCATTTGCAACTGTCACAGCTAAAAAGTTTTTTGTCTCTATTTGCATTTTATTTCTTCAGCTGCTCCACCTCTACCTAAGGAAAAAAGGACTCAGGACCCACCAAACTCTCTTATCAAGTCCCAGTTTCTTCTGCTCTAAATGCAGCGATACCTTTTTTAAGTACTGGCACATGCTGGTTATTTACTACTGCTTTCAGCTCCAAATGCACCCTTTCTGTGCTATGCTCTGCAATTCCGGGACAGGGGTTCTGGAAACTGTATTTCCCAGCTTTCTTTGCCAGCTGACTTTCTGCTGGTTCTGCCAACTGCAAGCAGCAGGGGAAGGCAGAGGAAGGGAGGAGCAGCTTCGTTCCTGTTTGTTACCAGCCCTTTTATTGTTTTGCCCAGGACTGGCCACCTGTTCGCTTCAGACCTCTGTCCTAGCATTTTCCAGCAGTACTGAGTCTGCCACATCTGGTGTCCTCAAAGGAGCCGGCACTAGCTGGGGATGCTGGGTCTGAGCACCACCTTCATGGGGTCTCCACCACAGCTCCCAGGTTCTACTCCAGCTTCCTCCCCTTGCTATCCTCCCCATGAGCAGTCCGGGGTGTAGCTACCTGCTGTTACTGCCTCCAGATGGTTCCTTCAGAGCCTAGGAATATGTTTGTTCTTTTAGCTCTCCAACATCGAAAGAGCCAATTTCCAAAATTAAGCCCGCTCTGTTGAAATGCCTTGTTGATGCTTATTGCTCCTCAGTGGAGGAATTCAGGGGAGGAATTCTGCTGTGTCTGTATCTGAAACACAAAAGCTGGAGATTTCCTGGTCATCTCTGTTTCTTGCCCAGTCCATGCTTTCCCTCTGGTATAATGAACACAGAACAGGGCTGCGTGCTGGGATGGGAAAGTGGAGACAGCAAGGGAAACAGGAGGAGACTGTCATCGAAAAAATGCTATCTGACTATCGTATTTTATATACATGTTGTATTTTTTGTTTTTACCAGTATCTCTATAATCCCTTTCTCTGCTGAGTCCTGCCCCCAAACTAAAAAGACCTCAGCATAGGCAAAGGAAACAATCAAAAGAGTGAAGCGACACCTATAGAATGGGAGAAAATACTTAGAAACTGTTTATCTGACAAGATATTAATATCTACAATATATAAAAAACTCAAGCAGAAAAAAGGAAACATCTGATGAAAAATGGGCAAATAATCTGCATAGACATCTTTTTTTTTTTTACATGGACACTATTCAAAAGAAGACAGATGAGTGGCCAAGAAATATGTGACAAAATGCTCAGTATTACTAATCATTAGGGAAATGCATGTCAAAATCAAATGAGGTTTCTCCTCACCTCAGTTAGAATAGGTATTATAAAAAAGACAAAACATAACAAATGCTGATGAGGAAGTGGAAAAAAGGGAACTCTGCTGATGGGAATGTAAATTAGTACAGCCATTATGGAAAACATAATGGAAATTCCACAAAAACCCAAAGTAGAACTACCATGTGATACAGCAACCCCACTCCTGGGTGTGTATTCAAAGAAAAGAAAATCAGTATGCCAAAAAAAAAATGTCTGCCTCTGTTTGTTTGTTTCAGCATTATTCACAATAGTTAAGGTATGGAAATAACCTACGCATTCATCAACCCATACATGAATAAAGGAAATGTGGTATATATACACAATGGGATGCTATCCAGCCAAGAAAAAGAATGAAATCCTTTCTTCTGTGACAGAACTGATAACCCTGGAGGACATTATGTTAAGTGACAGATAACAGGCCAAGAAAGGTGAATGTTCTCTTGTGTGTGAGCTAAAGAATTTGAACTCATGGAAGTAGAGAGTAGAATCTGGTTACAAGAGGCTAGAAAGCGTTGGGGAAGTGAGATTGGGAGAAGGAGTAGGGAGAGGTTGACACTAGTTCTAGTTCTAGTGTCAACTAAGTTCTAGTGTTCTAAAGCACTGCAGGATAACTATAGTCAACTGTAATTTATTGTATATTTTCAAATAGCTAGAAGAGAGAATTTTGAACATTACCAGAGCAATAATGAATGTGAGGTGATGGTTATCATTTCTTACCACAAAGAAATGATAAATGTTGGAGGTGATAGATATGCTACTTACCTGATGTACACAGGTATGGAAATATCACTTTGGGCCCCATAAACATGTATAATTATTACGTGTCAATTAAAAATGATGAAGCTTCAAATCAGACTTGAGAAGCTTCTGGAAAACATTCAGTATAATTGATACACGTAGAGCTGAAAGATCTGTAGTGTATTTTTCTGAAGGTACAAACTTTGCTTAATATATCATTAAGTTCAGGTTACGATTTTCTCTAAATTGTAAATTTGTAAGTTCTAAATTATCGAGCACTTGAACTCTTTCTCCCCCATTAAAGTTGGTTTAAACATGCAAGCGTCTATTGGTTATATGGGATTTAGTTCCATGATTGATTGCTTAAACCAAAAGAAACTCAAGATGGACAATCTGTGTTGTGAAGCCGAAAGCAAATCCAAAATTTTATGTGCCTTCTAAAAGATAAAATCTTCAGAGAAAAGTATATTTCTGCCTCCATAAATACTGCACCAAAGGCCCATGCATCATCTAACAACAATAATAAATATTCCGTAGTTAAAGACAACCATGAGTTTGCAATTGATTTTGACCATTTCTCCACATTGAATAACTGCAGGATACAACAAAGCTAGAATGATGATGTAGACCAATATGCAAAGACAATTGTAGTCAATTTGAATAGCCTCTTTAACCCTCTAAATGGCTGCAAAGTCAGGGTTTTAGGTATTGCAAGGCTGATGTACAGCAAATAAAAGATAGGTTAGTGGGGAAGGCAGGTTAAAATAAAGTTAACTCAGAAATGTTATAAGTGATCTCAAATGTAATACCAGAATGAATACAGAAAGTATATTTTGAAAACGTTTTAATAGTTGTATGGGGAGCAAATGTAACTGTAAATGAAAGTAACCCAAGAATTCTAAAAAATAAGCACACAATGAAATTCATTTTATAAGAGGAAAGTTAACTTCATTTCCCTTGAACTATGGAATAATTTCTTGGAGCAATTTTGAATGCTAATGTGCTAGAATGATGGCTTAATTGCACAAACATTCTGCTTCCTTCAGTGGAAGTCCCCTTGAAGAAGTCAGTCTGAGAATGGGGGGAATTCCACTGTTGGTCAGAGGAGTTCTTTGATCACAGTTGGAGGTGGCTGGTGATCAACAGGATTCCTAGGTTTGCGAAGACCAATTTGAAATCAGGCTTCAAAAGTATAGTCTGGTTGGTCCTTATGGAATTAGAACCAGGGAAGAGGGAATATCATATTATTGGAAGGTCTAGAAGAGAATTGATTCCTTCGGGATGCTCAGACATGGCCCCTGCCCCTTAGCTGGTTCAGAATTGCTATGGGCCCTAAAGGTGGAAGGAAAGGCCTTGCATGGGCCCACCCTCCCTGTGCTAGGAGATCTTGGACAATATCACTACATGGTAGCAGTCCTAAGCAGAACTACAAAACTACCTATAAAACCATACCCCAGACTTGAGCTAATCAATAGTAACATATACCTTTGGATCCCAGGCATTAGAGTGAGATAAAAGTACAGTAGAAGCTCTCCAGTTGAACACCTAAGAGACTGTAATAAGCTGGTCAACATATGGAACTAGGCCTACTGTACTGATACACACATGGTACATGTCTGGTCTATGAAAATTAGGTCAACTGAAGGAGGTGGTCAATGTAGAGAAGTGGTCAACTACAGAGTTTCTACTGTAATTTTAAAAGTTCTTCTTTTTATTTATTTTATATCAATTTCTGCAACAGAAATCCTGAGAGCACAACTCAAAAAATTGGTTATGCATGTTCACGCCCATGAAACCAACTTCCAGAGCAAGATAGGGAGATTATGTTTCCCTGGTGGATTCTTTGTGCTTCTTCCTAGTCAATATTTCCAATATTTCCACATGTAACCATTCTTCTGACCTCCATTGCTATAGATTAGTTGAAATATTATTTGAAATATGTAATATAAATATTAGTAGTTACTCATCTCAAATAAGGCTCAGGTAATCTATTTTTTTCTTTCATTCATTTATTTTTTTGTTCAAACCACTATCTAGTACCAACATTGTCCACCAGCCATTGGGAATACAATATTGAAGAAGAAAGAATCACTGTCTGTCCTCAGGAAAAATTCTAGCATATGGAAGAAAACACACAAGCAAGCAGGCAGTATGTTAAGTGTTACAAAGTGAGGGAGGCCAGGTGCCAAGAAGAAAGAGAGCATAACATGGCCCTGGGGTGGGGTAGTGGGTCCTGGAACAAGTGACTTCTGGACTCAGACTGGAAGGATATGAGTAAGGGTTAATCAGATGGATGAGGACATACAGAAGCAGAAGGAACAGTAGGAACAAGTGCTCAGAGGCAAAAGAAAGCTTTGAAACTTTGAGGAAAGGAAAAACAAACAATAAACTAAAAATAACCATCCTCTGACTAGACAAGTGAGCTAGGCACTTTGTAGATCCTGCATCAGAATTTGTCCTTGAATTTAAAGGCAAGGGGGCATTTTTAGCAAGGGACTGTCATCATCAGATTGGCATTTACTTTGGGCCACACCAACAAATAGCCAGGCATTGTAGTGGGTGTCTATAGTCTCAGCTACTTGGGAGGCTGAGGCAAGAGAATCACTTAAACCCAGGAGTTTGAGGTTGCATAAGCTATGATGCCATAGCACTCTACCGAGGGCGACATAGTGAAACTCTGTCTCAAAAAAAAAAAAAAAACCATAAATAATAAATAGTAATAAAAATAGTATATGTATGAGAAAATAGCAATATAGGGAAAAAAGGTTTGAAAAATAACTTTGCTTTGATATTTTTGTTTAGGATGAAAGGTGTGAGATAGTACCCCTCCCATCAGGCATTTCTTAAGACGCTGTTTTGAGCACAAGTACCAAGGAAATGTGCAACAAGATAAACTTAAGGAAATAAGCTTTGTCTGTAGAACATAAAGCAATGATGTATGAATGACATGCGACTTGAATTTCAACTAAGGAAAAAGCCATCAGTGGTAGGAACAAATTAAGGACGTGCCCAATGTGCATAGTGGCAAACAGAGGGCTCTCATCTACCTCCAACGTTCCTGTGTGAAGATTCCTGGGCTGGACCTGTAATTTTCTATTTTACAATTAAATAATTTTATCTAAATATTTATCTGATGTCTATATTTCTGTGATAATCATTATTAGCATGAAAAATTCAGGAGAAAATTCTCAAAACCATCTTTGCTGACTACTCCTATTTCTAGGTCCCTGTCTTTGAAACCTACATTTTGATTAATTTTCTGGATAATTTTTTCCAAACACGTGCTCTGTTCACTTGGCACTTGAAGTACCCAAGTGAATGTCCAGACTGATTAGATTAACCTGGTAGTCTCCAAGGTCCCAGTCTGCAGTGCTGTGTAGATTCAGCTTAAGTCAAGTGGCTACATTCTTTGCTCTTGTGGCTGTGATAAATTGAAGTGCAATGCTTTTATCGGTACCACTTTTATTTCCCTCTTCCTTACTTGAATGAAATCCATTATTGAGCTTTTTTACTTTTTGCCTTATACTAAAAATCATAACATTTTTTATAATAGTATTGTTATTCAACTTTTTGCCATGGATGAAACATTTGTGCAATACTGAAGTGTCTATAAACCAGATTTATTTACTACCATGCTGACAAAATGGGAAGCTAACAGTTGGTTGGTAGATATTATCAGAAAAAGCCATGCTATGAGAAGAAAATTTAGTATGACTTCATCCTAGTAACCAGGACTGTGTAGCAGACTCCAATGACACATATTCTTCTCTCCCTAAGTAGATTATGAACTGTTGGAGGGCAAGTGTTATGGGTTGAATTGTGTTCCTCCAAAATTCACATTGAAATCCTAACCTCCAATACCTCTGAATATGACCTTCGTTGGAGATAGAGTCATTGCAGATGTAATTAGGTGGGTTAAGGTGACGTCCTTCTGGAATAGGGTGGGCCCTTAACTTAATGTGACTTGGTGCCCTTAAAGAAAAGGGAAGTTGGGGCATAGACATCCGCATGGGGGGGACACCATGTACAAACTGAAGTTCTCCGGCCAGGAGCCAAAGAACTACCAGAAACTAAGAGATCTGGACTGGTTTCTTCCCTAGTGCGTTCAGAGGGAATGTGGTCATACCAACACTCGGGGCTTCCAGAACTATGAGACAATCAATTTCTGTTGTTGTTTAAGGCCACCCACTTTGCGGTGCTCTGCCATGTCATCCCTAGAAAACTAATATGGCAAGAATTATAGCTCATTCACTTCTGTATGCCCATGAATGGTGGCTGAAATGAAGTTGCAACCATGCGTCCTCAACTACTTGGGAGTTTGCTGGGGTTGATACCAGTTGCTGGTAACTGGAGCAGATAGGCAGGCACGTGATCAGATCACCTGTCCATTCCCTACCCCACATGCCTTCAGAGAGAGACAACCAAGAAACTTTCCATGTATTAGGCGGGATCTTTGCCTGGATGAGGCTGAAATGTTCACAGCAGTTACTTCCTAAGGATGCTCAGGCCTGAAAGCTCATTCCCCCAAAGGTCACTCCTCTTCTGCAATCCCTGTAGATGTGTGTGGGTGCGTGGGTGGGTGGGAACATGCAGCTTTGAAGCACAGGGTCTTACGACCCTCAAGAACATCTTTCAATTAGTGTTAGGATAAATACCGAAGGTTGTCATCTGTTGGCAGAACAAGTCTATGGTGTGTAACTCAGAGTTCTTCTGAGGGATCCTGGTGGAAGTGGACTCTGGTTGCTTTTAGTAGTAACCAGATTATTAAAGCACCCTTTATTCCTTTTATTGGTCCATCTCCTTTCCTTTTTTGCTTTTCTCTTTCCTCCCATTTCCCACCTCCCTGTTTAAATTAAATGCATTCCAGTCTTTGTCTTGAGAAATTGTTTTCAGGAGAATTAAAATTAATGCAGAACTTTTCTCTTAGTTAACATTTCAGCTTAGTCTCTTTACTCCATTGGTAATAGTAATTTCTAGTCCCAATCCCTTAAATTTTGGGATAATTTGACAACTTCCAAATGTTTACACTCAGCCAGGTCATCGAGGGTAGTGTTTCTGATCTCCAGCTAGACATTGTTACACGGATAGCCAATAGGCAGCTCAAACCAAGCTCATTTCTTCCTCTAAATAAGCTCCTGTTTAAACATTCTAATCTCAGTAAATTAACCACCCCCATTTTTCAAGTCACTCAGGTCGAACCTGGGGTCATCCTTGACTCCTGTGTTCTGTTTCCTATCACATATCCAAGCTCTCAATGTGCCTCTGCTTTCAGCATAAATAGAGAAACTGATTGTTCTCTTTTACCAGGACTTCCCCGGTCCTACCACTGTTGTTTCTCACCTGATTTATTAATTCCAGTAGAGTTTCAAATGGTCTCCTGCCTTCTATACATGCCCCCTACAGTCTGATCATGGTACAGCAGGCCAGGATGACCCTGTTGAAACCAAGTCACACTGTGTCTCTCCTCAGCTTAACCCCCCCTCAGAAGCTTCCCATCACATACTTACAATAGAAGGTGAAATCCCTGACAGTAGCCTGCAAGACCCTCCATGATCCTCCATGACCCTCCACTTTCCCTCATGCTCGTCAAGCCACACTGATCCCTGCTTGTTCCTTGAACCCAACACACACTTTCACATCTCACCTGTGGTGCGGGTATTAGTTCATGAAACCTTAGTTCTAATCATGTTGTGTCTTCTTATGTGTGGTGGATTTACATACAATGTATTTCTTACTTTGGGTCGTACGTAAAATAATTTTTTTGAAAAATACTTGCCTAGACATTCACCTGCATCAGATTGTCCTCACTGATGAAGGATTAAAAGCTCTTTAAAGTCATGCATTCAATATGTTCTTCAGTAATCTTTCTAGTGTTTGTGATATTGTTGTATACCCCAAACAAAACCAAAACACAGTGTAAATTTTCAACTCCTGAGACATGAGGTTGTAATTAATTAGGCTGTTTAGGTATGGGGCACAGCAGACTTCCCTTGAGGAATCCTTACTCATTAGGTAAAAGAACTTTAAAGAATATCTCCTCAAAACAATAAAAAAAGTCTCACTTAGCATCTTTTCCCACTGAGAAAGTAGGCAGGTCTGACATTGACATATGGCCTTTTGGAGAACCAGTAGCACAGATTAGTTGAAGTAAGAAGAGAGAATGACTTTCCTAATTAGAGAAAATATACAGAAACCTGAGCAGTATTTAAAACTTTCCGTTTTGATCATCATCCTGAAAAAAGTAACCTTATTTTATTTTCCCTATATATTTTTTATTTAATCTATTCTCAGAAGTTACTTGTGATTTTTATAATGGTATCCTTAAAGGTTGCACAATAAGAAAATGATCAGAAAAATCTCATCAAAAAGTGGAAGAGAATGTAAAGATTTGAACAATGGTAGAAAGGAAACTGACCCTAGATGTCGAATGTGGGTTGGGTATCACAGGGAAAAAAGCTACAAAGGATAGAATGAGAGCAGGGATCAGAAGATGAAGTAGGAAGAAGGTGATTAAATATCCTGCAGGATGATTTTTCTGCCATCTTGGAGTTCAGTTTGTATAAATAAATGTGAGAGCCTTCAGTAATTATTATCATCACCATTACGAACTCATCCAGGAAATTATAGCTTATTTGGTGCTTTATTCTTCATATTAATGATGTGAAGTTTCATGACAACCCACTAAGAAAATAAAAATGAAAATAATAAATCAGCCTGTGGTTCTTAAAAGCTTAATGAAATCCAAACACTTCCCAGTGGAAGATGACTCAGTGACACAGAATTGGCAGTGGTTTGCTGTTAGATCATTGGTTTTTATTGGACTTTTTCCGATTTTAAAAAGGCATCTGTAGAACCCTCCTTTCTCTCCTAGTCTGCTTGGATTCATCTAAAGAGACCTGGATTTGAATCATCTAACTGGAAAAATACAGTAGAAGTATCCCTTAAGTGCTTAACTACCTATCTTTTTCCAATGGTTGTTAAATTATGGTAGATTTTATTTAAAATACAGACCATGCCTATTTAAACAGGCTTCTTTTCTCCAAATAAAAAGTGAGAGGAACAGTGCATCTATCTCAAACTTGTGTAAGCAATGCACAGTTAGATTTGTGATTATGACTTTGCCACAGCCTGAGTAGGGCGAAGAAACTTACTTTAAGTACAGGCTCAAGTTATCTCCTATCCTGGTCAGTCTTTAGGAAAGGAAAGCTTTGAAAATGGGCTGCTACTGCTGCTAAACCTGGGCATATCTTCAGATGAGAAGCACCTTATCTGATTGAGGGGATTTTCCTTTGTGACTTCGCTTATCAGGAATAAGTTTGGCTCCAAGCAGCAAGTGGACCTGCTATACTTAAAATTACAGCTGCTTTAGCACATTGAGCGAGTACCTCATACCAATTCTCCCCCGAAAGCAATTTTTTAAAAGATTTACTTTACCAAGAGCTTACAATATGTTATAAATTATCTTACTTAAGCTGTACAACAACCCTGCAAATGCCAATTTATCTGTTCAACTCCTTCTGCTGAGTCCCTCAGGCACCATCTGGGTGCTCAGAATATGGTGGTAAGCAAAACAGCTAGACCCCCTCAGTGAACCTACATTTGGTGAGGTGGATGTGCAAAGCTCAACCAGATGAAACAATTATAAATTATATGAAGTATTATAAGACAGGCAATAACAAGGGCGGTTAGGGAGAACCCTTCTCAAAGGCAATATTTTAGCTGATCCAAAAGACAAAGAATTAGCTGTGAAACATGTGAGGGGCAGGAAGGGGGAGGGGCTTCCTGGCTTGAAAGTGAGGCTTTGCAAAGACCCTGAGGTGGGAAAGGGTTCAGTGTAATTAAGGAGCCTAAAGAAAACCTATTCAATAGCAGCAGAGAGAGAGCAAAGAGGGAAAGAGGTGCTAAAACAGGAAGCTTTATTTTTGTTTTTAGCAAATAATCTGGCATTTCCTGATAGATTGGTGTATATTTAATGTTTAGAAGAGAAACAGAATGGACAGGAGATATATAGATAGATGTGAGATACATAAATAGATAGATGAGAGGGGATTTATCATGGGAATTGGCTCAGGCGATTGTTGAGACTGAGAAGTCCCACCATACACTGTCTGCAAGCTAGAGACCCAGGAGAGCTGGAGGGATAGCTCACTCTAAGTCTGAAGGCCAAGAACCAGGGAGCTGATGGTATGACTCCTAGTCTGAGGCCAAGGACATGAGAATCTGGGGGACTCCCTAGTATAAGTCCTAGAATCCAGAGGTCAGAGAAGCTGCCATTCTGATGTCCAAGGGCAGGAGAAGATGGGTATCCAGTCTCTGCCTTTTGGTTCTATCCAGTCCTTCACCAGGTGAAAAGAGCCTACCCATTTGGGGTAGGGGCAGAGGTTACTCAATGCACTGGTTTAAATGCCAATCTCTTCCAGAAATATCCTGACAGATAGATGCAGAAATGATGCTTTACTAGCTAACTGGGTATCCCTTAATCCAGTCAAACTGACACCTAAAATTAACTGCACATAGGAAATGGAAGTTCAGAGAAATTAAGCAATGCCCTCAAGGCTCCTAAAATTCCAATGTTCTTTCTACAAAGATATACCTAGTTATAATTTTTAGATGGCAACTGTTTAGATTATATGGATTAATTAAAATCAGAACTCACCCAGGTGTGATTCTTGTCAGGAAAACTAAGCTTCCTAATGGCTACTTTGCAGAAATGCCAATGGTCTTCTCTTGGGGTGAGCTTTTAGCCAGAAAGGCTAATCCCCATATGGACCAGGACCTAAGCCTTCTGTGCCATCTTCAGTGGGGCTGGAGATTTTATGGAATGAAATTTTGCACATCACAATCCAAACTCATCAAATTTGTGATCCAATTATTTGGGGAAATTAAAAGAGATTCATGGGTAGGCCTTCAGTAGTTGAGTAGTACTATTTTTTTGCTTATTAAATTATGTATGTAGGGCATCACCTGTGGCTGAAAGGAGTAGGGCACCAGCCCCATATGCCGGAGGTGGTGGGTTCAAACCCAGCCCTGGCAAAAAACTGCAAAAAAAAAAAAATAATAATAATAATAAATAAATAAAAATAAATAAATAAATAAATAATGTATATGAACATTTGTATGTATTTATTTCTGTAAATATATACATAGACAAAAACCATACACATTATTTTTGTTTTGGACCACAAATGTGTTATCTTGTTAATAAGTTAAAAAATAAGAGATTGAGTTTCAATTTATTTTATGTTTTACTGTCAAAGATCTATTTCTATTACCTGAAGATAGGAGAATACCTACATAGTCTAAATATTATGCCGAACACTTTATAGATGTTAATTTGCTAAATCTTTTCAATAATCCTGTGCTGTGACATTTTGATTTTTTGTTTGTTGTATAGGTATAAAAACTAAGCCATAGTGGGAGTAAGTTTCCTGGGCATTGCCAGTGCCAGGATCAGAATTCAGGTCTCTTTTGTATTTCATCCTGTTGATTCCCCAAGAGTTTTAAAAAATATTTCCCTCCCTTTGGGGAGCTATTAAACTGATGGCACAAATTTGCATTCCCATAGTTCAATGTTTTATCTTGTCTCTGGCTCATGCCTTATGAATTATAAATATTTCCGTAGAGCTGCTTTCAGATTGAAGAAGGAAATCATTTGGGTCTTTTATCTAAACTTTCACCCACCCCTTGAGATTAATTGCCTGGGACATGCCAACTTTCCCTCTTTCATCAGCTGAAAGATGTAAAAAATCTTACTCAATGCTTTTTTTTTTTTAACTGGAAGGAGGGAGAAAGATGACAAACGAACATTCTGCTTTCAACAAAATCATTTGAACTACATGTACCAATATGTGGCTTTGATTCCTCCATCAGAAATATAACACATCTCATTAAATTTTCATGATGACAGCGCTGAAAAATAATAAGAGTTTTCTCTTTCTTAATGTTAATCTGTAACTAGTATTTTGTAGAGCATGTTTGAGAAGGAAAAGACTGGCAAAATTGTTTTACAACTTCTTAATATAGGAAGCCTGGCATCTCATATTTTACAAATAATCACAAAAAAATGGCATGCAGTCACGCAATTGAGAGAAGTGTTGTGTGTGTTGTGTTTGTGTGGGTAGAGGCCACCATTTGAACTCTAGGATCTAAAATTTCCTTATTTATGATTAAGATAAGCCTGAGGATCAGAAAGATGGATGTATTCTTTATACTCTATTCACAGGCAAGATGTTCATGAGACTGACCACATTGGAATATTAATAGTTTGGGCTAAGTATTACTGCTAGATATGGCATTGTTGGTCTAGACCTATTGGTAAATAATTTGAAAATAGATGTTCTGCTGTGGCATTTTCCTCATATCTAGTAACACATTTTAGGAAGAAGCAAGTCTTAAGCTTATCCAACTTAAATCTATCTGCCAGCAGGCAGATCCACTCAGAGACCTATATCCACACAGGCTCAACTGCACCACTGAGGGCGAATGGGGGCAGAATCTAATCACATGACTCAGGGGCAAAACTGTGTTTGTAACTGATCACTAGGCCTCCAAGAAGCAGTCATAGGAAAGAACCTCATAAATGGAAAGAAGAAAGAGGCACAAGTTTTACTAAATGCAAACTCAAATCTAGGCTGCTTATTTAAAAAAAGAATAATAATAAAAATAACAGACTTCTCCAATGAAAGTAACGCAAAGTCAAAGATCAGGTATTCTTCTAATTTCAAAAAACAAGGTTAGAAGAGGCTGAATAAGCTTTATTATCATTATGGAAGGAAGCCATGTGTGATATGGGTTGTGGCTAGATGAGAAAAGGGACATCCAACTTTATATCTCAGGGGATAGCAAAGTGTAATAGTGTCACTGGTTCCTTTAAGTTATTGGGGAAAAGAAAATCTATGTTTAGAGCTAGGTGCCCATGGCCTTATGGCAATAATGGATAGAGAGAGTTTAGACACTTATATTTGAAAGGGGTCCTGCCCTATCATCTCTCTCTTTTACAGTATCCTTCATAGGCAAATATCAAATTTTTTCTTTTTGAGCCACACAGCTACAGTTGTTAGAATGTTGTTTGTTAGCATGAGCAAAAATATAACAATACATCCATTGTTCCTAGTATTGACATCTAGAATCAGACAGGAGAAATTTACATCTTCCTCTGCAAAGCATGATAGCTGTTCTAATATTTGAATAAACCTATCACATCTTCTTGGCTCTTTTCTTCCCCAGGCTTGACTATGTCGCTGCTTTGTCAGACATTCCTCATCTGACATACTTCTTATCTCTTAGGCTCTTGCGTTCCCCTGAACGTGCTCTAATTTGTTAGCAGCATTCTGATGTCTTCCCACTCAGAACTGAACTTTATAATTTAGTCACACCAAAGTGTATAAGAGGCAGGGGTTCCTTCATGTCCTATTAGGGATAATATTAAAGTTAACCACACTGAATCTGGACCCTATACCTAAAAGAGTAGGTTCATTAGTAATTCAAATTGTTTCACATCCCTGAGACAGAGGACAAGGTCCAAGACCTCATTCCTGTACTCTCAATGAACTATTAGGCAGTATCCTGGGATGGTGGAGTTAATGGATAGAGATAAAAAGAATGCCCTGGCTACTTTATAGTCTTACTTAGAATGGAAATGTAGGGATCACAGCAACTTCTAGTAATAGCCTTTTATTTCACCTTTTTCCCCTAACTTTATGTGTGTTAAAAGATTTCTCCTTAATCTCTATATAGAAACATACACATAGATATTTCAAAAGAATGAGAAAGTGAAATATATAGAGAGCAACTACTTGTCACTCCAATAACTTTTATACATATAATTATCGAATGAAAAAATGTTTGATCTTGGGAAACTGTATAATCCATCTGTCCATGTGCAGGTGTCCCTCAGTGTCTTAGGGGATTGGTTCAAGATCCTGAATAGATATCAGAATCTATGGATGCTCAAGTCTCTTACTCCCTCCTCCATATCCATTGTCCACCAGTGTATGTTTGTGTGTGTGTGGGGGGGATTCAACCACCACCTATGAACTGTATTTTTTTTCAGGTTAATATAAAGGTACATATGACTGTTTTACATTGTTTGCATTTGTTAGATAGTATAGGAGTTACAGCTGAGGCACCCCTCCCTATATTTTATATCCTCAGTTAGTTGAATCTTCAGATGCAGACCCTGCAAATACAGAGGGCATACTATATATGTGTATAATTGCATACATTTGCATATGTATGTCTAGTGTATGCATATGTATGTGTAGATGTGTGCGACAAACACA
Organism: Galago senegalensis; assembly: GCA_963575145.1. Classification (NCBI taxonomy): domain Eukaryota; kingdom Metazoa; phylum Chordata; class Mammalia; order Primates; family Galagidae; genus Galago; species Galago senegalensis. The sequence continues at coordinate 32,101 of CAUYTI010024480.1, read as the reverse complement.
GATACACAGTCATGTGTTTCTCAACAATCAGGGATATGCTTTGCCAAAAGCACCATTAGGCAATTTTGTCATTGTGCAAACATCAGTGTACATTTACACACCTAGGTGGTATAGCCTATGCACGTAGGCTACAATCCTGTATGTCATATTACAGTACTGAATACAGTAGTTGTAACACAATGATATTTATATATATAAATACAGAAAAGATACAGTAAAATATAGTATAAAAAATTTACAAAGTACACATGTATTGGGCGCTTACCACCAATGGTGCTTGCAAGGTTGGAAGTTGCTCTGCGTGAGTCAGAAAGTGAGTGAGTGGTGAGTGAATGTGAAGGCCTAGGACATAGTGTAGACTTTAAAAACACCTTACAGTATACTTAGACTGCACTAAATTTATTTAAAAAAATTCTCTCTTCAATCATAAGTTAACTTTTTAATTTACTGTAACTTTTTTACCTTGCAATTTTTAAAATTTGTTAAGTTTTCTGACCCTTTTGTGATAATACTTAAAGTCCAAACAAGTTGTACAGCTGTACAAAAATATTTTTTTCAATCTGGGCAATAGCACAACCCCATCTCTACAAAAATAATTTTTTTTATTTAGCCTGGCATGGTGGTGTATATCACCAGCTACTTGAGAAACTGAGGCAGGAGGATCATTTGAGCCCAGGAGTTTCAAGGTAAGGTGAGCTATGATGGTGACATCACTATGTCATAGAAAGTTTTCAGCTCCATTACAATCTTATGGGACCACCTTCATACATGTGGTTGGTTGTTGACCCAAAATGTTATATAGCTCATGACCATGTATACAGTAAATCTATATTCAGTTTCTTATTAGGAACACTTAGGCTCTGGTGCACTTTAGCCAAAAATAATAGTCAAAAAACTATGACTCATATAAGCTTCTTGCTCAGTTATTACATGATGGTATCAAGAGTCTCTCCAGGCCTACATAAGGGTCTCCCTGAACATAGGGAGGAGCTAATACAGATTACCATGGGATGATTAACCATCAAATCTGGAAACTAAATTTTACCAACTAGAACATTCAAGCAATTCTCTGCTACCCAATACAGTGTAATTAGTTTGGAAACTAAGTGTTCCTGTTTATCCCAGCGTGCCTTAATTTTGCTTATTTCAATCTAGTTGTCTGGCCTATGAAGAGTATTTTGAATTTTAATTATGTTATATGTAGTATTGAATACCTCTCTTAATCTTTGAATTCTCTAAAAGTTTAATAAACATGGTTGCCCTTTCAAATAGTCAATAAAATGCTAAACAGAACAAGGTCAAGGACGATGTCATGTGGCACTTCATTAGAGCTCTCTTTCAGGCTTACACAAATGCACAGCTCCCCACTTTGAGGTGTGCTGACTGCAGTGTACCTCAATGACATGTTGGAGAACTGGTAAGAATGATGATTTGCTGCTAAGTCACCTGAGTGTTGACCTGCAGTTCCTTAACTCTTCCTTTTATTAAGATCTAGATATCTCAATGGTCAACTGATTTTCAGTAGGACTGCTAAAACAATTGACTTTCCACATGCAAAAGAGTGAAGTTGGACCACATTATCATTTTAAAAAATTAACAAAAAATGAGTTAGAGATGTAAATGTAAGAGCTAAAGAATTTATAAAATTCTTAGAAGAAAAAATAAGTATAAGTTTTAGTGACCTTGGATTGGACCATTGATTCTACACTAAAAGCACAAGCAACAAAAGAAAAGTATTTTTTATAAGTTGGACTTCATCTAAATTAAAAACTTTCATGCTGCAAAGGACCCTGTCAAGTGAACGAAAAGACAACCCACAGATTAGGAGAAAAAATTGCAAATTGTATCATAAAAAAGAATGAAGTATTGACACACGGAACTACTTGGATAAACTTTGGAACTAGTATTCTAAGTAAAAGACATCAGTCACAAAAGACCATATATTGTATAATTCCATTTTTGTAAAGTGTCCAGAATAGCTGAATGTATGGAGGTAGGAAGTTGTACTGATTGGAACCAGTTGACCAACATTTCTGTACACATATGGAAGCAAAACTCAATGGAATTCAAGTAGGTGAGAAGGGAAGACAAGAAGATGGGTAAATCCACACTTAACAGGTACATCGTACACCTTCCGGGTGAAGAGCTTACAATCTTGACTTAAAACACATAAAAGCAAACTATGTAACCAAAATGTATATACCCCTGTATATTCTGAAATTTAAAAAATTAAATAAACAAGAAAATTGTGATGGTTTCCTATGCCCACAGGGAGGGACACTAGGAAATGACTGCTAATAGGGACAGAATTTCATGAATAATAAAAATGTTCTAACATTGACAGTGGGGATGTTTCCACAATTCTGTGAATGTATTTTTAAAAAATCACTGAATTGCACACTTTAAAAAGGTGAATTGTGTGGTATGTCAATCTTATCTCAATATTCAACATATAATTATATTTTAGAGTCTAAGGCAGCATTTTGTGAATGAGAAGAAAACAGAGAATGATTAAGTGGCTTAACCATGTAGCCCCCAATAGTCCCAACTTTTTAAGAAGGGATAACAAAAATGTATACCAGAAGCCATTGGTCAACTCCATTTTTGTAATTACAGAATAGAGAGTTGGCACACATTTTAGGAAGGATGTGGTGAGCATTAAGAGCCACTGTAGGTCCATACTACAACAGCACCATTTTCCTTTTCATAGATTTGGTGGATTGAGGGAGTTGTGTAGTTGGCATAATGTATTCTGATTTCAAGGCATAGTATTCTGTACCCTAGAAGTATTTTATTTAATTAATTAATTTATTTTTGGCTAGGCTGGGTTTGAACCCGCCACCTCTGGTAAATGGGGCTGGCATCCTCCTTTGTGCCACAGGTGCTGCCCCCCCAGAAGTATTTTAAAGATGACATTTTTCTGCTTGAAGAATATCTCATTTTAGATAATACTTTCATGGATACTGAAAAAGATCCATGGTCTATGCTTTATCCAAAGACATTTTTTATGGTTTCCCTAGTTAACTGGAATATGTATCATCTACAAGAGCTAGAGTGAGCCTTGGATTGACGTAGGTGCAAGACTTTCATCTCTAACAGATGTCACATTAGCTTCTGAAGTAATTTAGAAAGTGACATCAGTAGTAAGAAACAGCATTAAAGTAGAACATTAATTTGCTTATTATGAGGACATATAAGGCTGACTTTCATCACAACCAAAGTCTTACAAATCAACTTCAAGAGACAGAGTTGTATCTGGATGTTTTCCCCACTCCCAGCCCCCATACTGCAGTGTGAACAAAAAGAACAAGAAACAAAACAAGAGCAAACAAGCAAAACCTCAGAAATGGACAATTATAGTTCTTAGCCATGGGGAACAGTAAGGTGCTGGAACTGGCATCCAAGGCTTACAAGAGCCACTTGGACTCATCTTTTCCAAACTCCATGTTCAGTGAAGTCATTTTGGTAGCTTGAAATTGTCCATAGTGGGAGGATTTTAAACCACAAAATTGGCAAATTCTACACATTTGGCCTTTATTTCCCCTGGAGAGCCAGTTGTTAAACATTTACCAGCACACCCCTGGCAAGTGTCTCAGAGTTGGTTGACTCAGGTTATGTAGAGCAACAGATGTCATATGGTCTCTGAATGTAAACAGCATGCAAGTCATGGCACAAAGACACCAAATGAGAGCTGTGGTCAGACCCTCATTAAGCAACACTCACATTCATGATGAAGAACACTGACTTAGAGTCAAAGTTGGAAGAAAATGTACTAGTACTTTTAGTTAAACAATAATAATATCTAATTTATATGAAAGTTACATATTTTAGAGAAATGATTTTTTTTGATATAAAACTATGGTAACCATTGAATTTGTTAAACATTCTAAATTCCTTGATTTCTTAGAAACAACTTTGTACAGTCATAAAATTCAAGAATTCATTTGCCTTAATTCTTTAGATTTTCTCCTTTGCCTCTGACTCAGACAGTGGCAACCATGGCAGTATCTAACTAATAAGAGAACTTACCTTATACATCATAAGTAAATAAGTAAAACAATGTTTGGGTTAATAAAAATGATTAGACTAGAAATATAAAGTATAAATTCTACAAATAGATTCTTGGGAAGACTGAAAATGGAATTATGTGGACACATGCTTATGCCCCCACTCCATGGCCAAGAATTTCAATGGAAAAACCAACATCAGTAGAATTAAATTTTGTTTCCCCAAATTCAAAGTCAGAAACAGCATGATCTTCCCTCTGTAGACAAATAGCATCCAGAGGCTTCTTTCAGGGAAAGGCAACATCTGTTTTAAGAAATCCTTTGAAGAAAAAATACATAAACATGTGGGAATGGTGTGGTATATACACTCCCTTGCTTAAAGAGTTGCCAGAGGAAGTAGGGAGTCAAACCCCTAAGACAGAGGCCATTCAGTTACCTTGGCCACGGCAGCACTAATTCCATCCCCTCTGATGTTTAACACATCAAGAAAATGGAGAGAAATAAGGTTATGGCTGGAATCAATCTTGCCAGTTTCCTGGCATGATATCAGAGGTAGTTCAGTTGTACCTTTGCATATGGAAAATTAAAATTGGGGCTAAAAATTGGGAGAGAAGATTAAAAGGTAAGTTGAATCTTCCATGCAAAAACTTAACAAGCCAAAAAGAAAGTTTATCAGGTCCAATAATATATCAAATCTTCTACGCCAGGGATTTTCAATCTAGGGTCCTTGGATAGCATTCAGAGAGCATGTGAACTTGGGTTTTTTTAAAAGACATCTTTATTTCCACTAACCACAAACTGAAATTATCATTTCCTGTAATTATGAATGTAAACAACAAACTACAGTGAGTGTTACTATGATTCATCAATAAGAGAAATAGATATTTTTATATCACATTGTAATCATTACAGATTATCTTTAAATACCACTTACCCTCATCATTATTTTGAAATTATGGTAGTTATTAAATTTGCCACTGTGTCTTGTTATTTACATATTAATAAAAAGCATATACATTGCTACATCAAAAATTTGGTGTTCTGATGTTTTGAAAACTGAATTTTTTTTTTTTTTGAGACAGAGCCTCAAGCTGTCCCCCTGGGTAGAGTGCCATGGCATTATAGCTCACAGCAACTTCCAACTCCTGGGCTCCAGCGAGTCTCTTGCCTCCCCCTCCCAAGTAGCTGGGACCACAGGCACCCGCCACAACACCCGGCTATTTTTTGGTTGCAGCCATCATTGTTGTTTGGCAGGCCCGGGCTGGGGATTTGAACCCGCCACCTTAGGTATATGTGGCTGGCACCTTAGCCGGTAGAGCTATAGGCGCCGAGCCAAGATTGGAGTTTTTTAAAATGTTTAATCTCAGATTCACAGAGCTACTGGGAACTTACAAGATGATCTGGTCCAGCACCCACAACTGTATAACCAGCCAATGGCAAAACCAAACTCAAATCCAGTTTAATTGAGCCTCTGTATATATAAAGCTCTTTTCCACCACACTGTCCTATCCCTTTCAAACCAACTTAATTCCCACATACAACTCAGAACTGTAAAAACCCTTAAAGACATACTTCAATCAGTATTTTTTTTAAGCAACTGTCTCCTAGGCTAGAGTGCAGTGGCACAATCACTGCTAACTGTAACCTCAAAGTTCTGGGGCTCAAGTGAGCCTCCTGGCTCAGCCTCTCAAGTAGCTAGGACTATAAGTGTATGCCATGATACCTGGCCAATTTCTGTAGAGATGAAGGAGTCTCATTATGTGGTCCAGGCTAATCTCAAACTCCTACCCTCAAGCAATCCTTCTTCTCTCCCAAACTGTTGGGATTACAGGTATGAGCCACCAGATATAGCCTCTAATTTCTTTATAATAAGAAATACGGCTCGGTGCCTATAGCTCAACCGGCTAAGGCGCCAGCCACGTACACCTAAGGTGGCAGGTTCGAATCCCCAGCCCGGGCCCGCCAAACAACAATGACGGCTGCAACCAAAAAATGGCTGGGCGTTGTAGCAGGCGCCTGTGGTCCCAGCTACTTGGGAGGCGGAGGCAGGAGACTCGCTTGAGCCCAGGAGTTGGAGGTTGCTGTGAGCTGTAATGCCACGGCACTCTACCCAGGGCAACAGCTTGAGGCTCTGTCTCAAAAAAAAAAAAAAATCAATCTTGTGGGGGCGCCTGTGGCTCAGTGAGTAGGGCACCTGCCCCATATGCCAAGGGTGGTGGGTTCAAACCTGGCCCCAGCCAAATTGCAACAAAAAATAGCCAGGTGTTGTGGCAGGCACCTATAGTCCCAGCTTCTTGGGAGGCTGAGGCAAGAGAATTGCCTAAGCCCAGGAGCTGGAGGTTGCTGTGAGCTGTGATACTACAGCACTCTACCAAGGGCAACAAAGTGATACTGTCTCTTTAAAAAAAAAAAAATCTTGTCCAAGCACAGATAACACAGATAAAAACAAGTTCACTATGCAAATCACTAAAATATAAAACATCTTCTCCCAGCTAATACCAGTAACTGATGCTTCCCAACCAGCTATAGTTTTATCTCTGTTCATTCCTCCTTCTCGGTAAGATTTTTTAAAAGATACTAGTCATACAATTACCTTCCTTCCTGAGAACATTCAGTCCAGAGCAGAGCCTCATTTTCTTAAGCCCTCTTCAAAATCATTTAACACAGACCCAAATCCTACATTCTTATCTATCACTTTCTTGTTGAGATACCTACCTAAGTCTCTTTTTGATATGTATTCTCCTTTATTACGGGGGGAAAAATTAACTTTGTTCAATTATATGCTCCTACTCTTTGGCTGGAGAGCATGGACACATCTGTCCCCATACAAACTTACTGCACTTTCCTGTGAAGTTTCTTCATGTCTCTTCCCAGTTGATTCCCTCACCATCCCATTTGGACAGCTGTGTTGTTTGGCTTCTTATAAACACAACTGCTACAAATATTTTGTACAAGTCTTTTTGTGGACATATGTTTTCATTTTTGCTGGGTATATTTGTGTCCTATTGCTGAGGTAACAAATTATCACAAATTTAATAGTTTAAAACAACCCAATTTTTATTTATTTATTTTGAGACAGAGCCTCAACCTATTGCCCTGGGTAGAGTGCTGTGGCATCACAGCTCATAGCAACTTTCAACTCCTGGCTTAAGTGATTCTCTTGCCTCAACCTCGTAAGTAACTGAGACCACAGCCCACCGCCACAATGCCCAGCTATTTTTTGGTTGTAATTGTTATTGTTGTTTGGCAGGCCTGGGCTGGATTCAAACCTGCCAGCTCTGGTGTATGTGGCTGGAGCCTTCGTCACTTGAGCTACAGGCACCAAGCCACCAAATTTATTGTCTTATAGTTCTGATAGTCAGAAATCCAAAATGGGTTAGCAGGACTGCATTTCCGGCAGCTTTAGGGATAATCCGTTTCTTGCTTTTTCCAGCTTCTAGAAGCCACCTGTATTTCTTTTCCTTTCTTTTTTTTGAGACAGGTTCTCACTATGTCACCCTCAGTAGAGTGCTATGGTGTCACAGCTCACAGCAACCTCAAACTCTTGGATTTATGCGATTCTCTTGCCTTAGCCTCCCAAGTAGCTGGGAGTACAGGCACCCACCACAATGGCCAGCTATTTTTTTGTTGTTGTTACAGTTGTCATTGTTGTTATAGCTGGCCCGGGCTGGGTTCCAACCCACCAACCTTGGTGTATGTGACTGGAGCCATAACCACTGTGCTACGGGCACCAAGCCAACACCTGGCTATTTTTATTGTTATTTGTTTTGTTGTCTTCCATAGCAACCTTATTATTGTTGTTTGGCAGGCCTGGGTTGGGTTCGAACCTGCCAGCCCTGTTGTATGTGGCCAGGGCCCTACTTGCTGAGCTATAGGCTATAGGCGCCAAGCCACCTGTATTTCACTACCCTTTCCTGTATCTTAAAGATGGCAAGATAATGTCTTTAAATCTCTCTCTCTCTCAGCTGGTACGTTGGCTCATACCTGTAATCCAAGCACTATAGGAGGTGGAATGGAGGTGGGTGGAATGGTTGAGCTCAGGAGTTTGAGACCAGCCTGGGCAAGAACGAAACCTTGTCTCTATTAAAAACAGAAAAACTAGTTGGGCATTGTGGTGGGTGCCTGTAGTCCCAGCTACTCAGGAGGCTGAGGCAAGAGGATCTTTTGACCCCAAGAGTTTGAGTTTGAGATTGCTATTTTTTTTTTTTTTGAGACAGAGTCTCAATTTGTCACCCTTGGTAGAATACTGTGGCGTCACAACTCACAGCAACCTCCAACTCTTGGGCTCAAGTGATTCTCTTACCTCAGCCTCCCTAGTAGCTGGGACTATAGGCATCCACCATAATGCCTGGCTATTTTTAGAGACTAGGTCTTGCTCTGGCTCAGGCTGGTGCCCAACCCATGAGCTTAGGCAGTCCACCCGCCTCAGTGTCCCAGAGTGAGTGCTAGGATTACAGGCATGAGCCATCTGGCCCAGCCCTCTCTCTCTTTCTTTCTCTAGCCTCTTCCTGTCATTACATTTCCTGTCTCTGATTCTCCTGACTTTCTCTTTCCCATATAAGGACCCTCATGATTACACTGGGCCCACCGAGATAACACACACTAGCATCCCTAGCTTGAAATCCTTAATCATATCGTCAAAGTTTGCTTTCCTATGTAAGGAAATATATTCGCAAGTTCTGAGGATTAGTACATGGACATCTTTGGGGGAGTCATTCTGCCTATTATACTGGACAAAATATACAGAAGTAGACTGCTCAGTTATTAAGTAAATATATGTTTCACTTTATCAGACACTGCCAAATAGTTCCCCAAAGTGTTTGTACCATTTTATATTCTCAGTAGCAATGTATATGAGTTCCAGTTATTCAACATTCTCACTAAGATTTGATGCCATTGGCTTGGCGCCTGTGGCTCAAGTGGCTAAGGCGCCAGCCACATACACCTAAGGTGGCGGGTTCGAATCCAACCCAGACCCACCAAACAACAATGATGGCTGCAACCAAAAAATAGCCAGGAGTTGTGGCAGGTGCCTGTGGTCCCAGCTACTTGGGAGGCGGAGGCAGGAGACTCGCTTGAGCCCAGGAGTTGGAGGTTGCTGTGAGCTGTGATGCCATGGCACTCTATCCAGGGGGACAGCAAAAAAAAAGATTTGATGCCATCAATCTCTCTTTTTTCTGAGACAGAGTCTCACTTAGTAACCCTCTGTAGAGTGCCTTGGTATTGGACCTCATAGCAACCTCAAACTCTTGGGCTCAAGCAATCCTCTTGCCTTAGCCTTTTGGGTAGCTGGGACTACAGATGCCCACCACACTGCCCAGCTATTTTTTTTCATTTTTGGTTTTGTTAAAAAAATTCTGATATGGCTTGGCAGCTGTAACACAGTGGTTATAGCACTAGCCACATGCACTGGGGCTGGTGGGTTTGAACCCAGCCTAGGCCAGCTAAACAACAATGACAACTGCAACAAAAAAATAGCCAGGCGTTGTGGTGGGTGCCTGTAGTCCCAGGTACTTGGGAGGCTGAGGCAAGAGAATCACTTAAGCTCAAGAATTTGAGGTTGCTGTGAGCTGTGATGCCACGTCACTCTACCAAGGGCAACATAGTGAGATTGTGTCTCAAAAAAAAATTCTGATAATCAGGAAATGGGGGCTCAGCACCTATAGCTCAACTGGCTAAGGCGCCAGCCACGTACACCTAAGGTGGCGGGTTCGAATCCCCGGCCCGGACCCGCCAAACAACAATGATGGCTGCAACCAAAAAATAGCCGGGCGTTGTGGTGGACACCTGTGGTCCCAGCTACTTGGGAGGCGGAGGCAAGAGACTCGCTTGAGCCCAGGAGTTGGAGGTTGCTGTGAGCTATAATGCCATGGCACACTACCCAGGGGGACAGCTTGAGGCTCTGTCTCAAAAAAAAAAAACAATTATTCCCGGAACTTCCCCAGTGTTACTTTCGCCATATTCTATTGGTCAGAGCTATTACAGGGCCTTTCCAGATTCAAAGGATAAAAAGTAGACTGTACCTCTTTTTTTTTTTTTTTGAGACAGTCTCACTTTGTCACCCTTGGTAGAGTGCTGTGGCATCACAGTTCACAGCAACCTCAAACTCTTGGGCTCAAGCAATTCTTTTGCCTCAGCCCCCCAAGTAGCTAGGACTACATGTGCCAGCCACAATGCCTGGCCATTTTGAGAGATGAGGTCTTGCTCTCGCTCAAGCTGTCCTCAAACCTGTGAGCTCAGGCAATCCACCCACTTGAGCCTCTCAGAGTGCTAGGATTACAAGTGTGAGCCACCTTGCCCAGCCAGTCCCTAATTTTTATAGTGGGCTGCAAAGCAAACCCATTGCTAAATTTTCACCCAAGAGGGATACTGTCTTTACTATACTGAACAGCAAGTGAGCCTACCTTGTGCTCTGGAGGGAGATGTTATCTCTATCTTCCAAGATTGTATCCATATTACCCAGAATACATGCACAAACATGAGAGACCCACATCTCTCCCATGGAGAGTTGGTCCCCAACACTTTGTGGGCAGTAACATACTATCTCCTAATATAAGCAAGAACCAAATTGTATGCCCCTTTGTTGATAGTTGGTCTACTTTAAAACAGTATCTCCATAGAATTCTAATATTCTAACACTTGTGTTGGAAATATAACAAGAGACCTTCCATGAATATCATTTCATTTTTCAGCCACAAAAGAGAAAGGTAATTGGTAATATAGTCTTTTGTTTGTTTGTTTGTTTTGAGACAAACCCTCAGCTGTGACCCTCGTGTCACAGCTCACAGCAACCTCAAACTCTTGGGCTCAAGCAATTCTCTGGCCTCAGCCTCCCAAGTAGCTAGGACTACAGGCGCCCAGCACAATGCCCAGCTATTTTTATTTTTAATTTTATTTATTTTTTCAGACAGAGTCTCACTATGTCACCCTCAGTAGGGTTCTATGGCATCACAGCTCAAAGCAACCTGAAACTCTTGGGCTTAAGTGATTCTCTTGCCTCAGCCTCCCAAGTAGTTGGGACTACAGGTGCCCACAACACCCAGCTATTTTTTGTTGCAGTTGTCATTGTTATTTAGCTGGCCCAGGCCAGCTCAAACCAGCCAGCCTTGATGCTGGCACTCCTGCTGTGCTACAGGCACAGAACTTCGTCTAGCTATTTTTAGAATTGGGGTCTTGCTCTTGCTCAGGCTGGTCTGGAACTCTGAGCTCAGGCAATTATACCCACCTCAGCCTCCCAGAGTGCTAAGATTACAGGTATGAACCACCCGGCCAGGCCCGGTAATATAGTCTTTTATAGTCATCAATATACTGATGAAAAGTGATGCCATGGAAGGTGATGTGGTTTGAATATTTATCTCTTCAAAACTTGTGTTGAAATTTAATCCCCAATGTGGCAGTATTACAAGGTGGGGTCTTGAGAGATTTTTTTTTTGAGACAGAGCCTCAAGCTGTCCCCCTGGGTAGAGTGCTGTAGCATTACAGCTCACAGCAACCTCCAACTCCTGGGCTCAAGCAAGTCTCTTGCCTCCGCCTCCCAAGTAGCTGCGCCACAACGCCCAGCTATTTTTTGGTTGCAGCCATCATTGTTTGGTGGGTCTGGGCTGAGGATTCGAACCTGCCACCTTAGGTGTACGTGGCTGGCGCCTTAGCCGATTGAACTATAGGCGCTGAGCCACAAGGTGGGGTCTTTAAAAGGCGATTGGGTCAGAAGAATTCTGTCCTTATGAATGGACTAATCTTTTCATAGATAGTGGATTGATAGGTTATCATGGGAGTGAGACTGATGACTTTATAAGAAGCGCTAGCATGCTCACACTCCTTGCCATGTGATGTTGCCCCATGAATAAAGGTGACCAGATTTTAACATTGGTAAAGTGGGACACCATTGACTGGGGGGGGTTCTTAATTAAAAATTTGGTCTATATGGAGCAACAAAAATTTTCATAGAACGCAAAAATAGTATTTTAATAAATATTTTTAATTTCAACATAAGTATAATTTACAAATATAATACATTTTAAAAATTATGTATAGTATTATTTTATTCTTTGGCATATTTCTCATTTGAGTGAATTTTTTTTAGTAGATTGCTGTCGTCGTTTAAAAGGTCATGAAATTTTTCACAAGAATTTGTCAAATTGGCTCGGTGCCTATAGCTCAACCGGCTAAGGCGCCAGCCACGTACACCTAAGGTGGCCGGTTCGAATCCCCAGCCCAGACCCACCAAACAACAATGACGGCTGCAACCAAAAAATAGCCGGCCTTGTGGCGGGCGCCTGTGGTCCCAGCTACTTGGGAGGCGGAGGCAGGAGACTCGCTTGAGCCCAGGAGTTGGAGGTTGCTGTGAGCTGTAATGCCACGGCACTCTACCCAGGGGGACGGCTTGAGGCTCTGTCTCAAAAAAAATAAATAAATAAATAAATAAATAAAATGAATCTCAGTGATAGAAGTTCCTGCAAACTCTGGTCCTCTCTCCCCAGAGAGCAGATGGGATGGAGTTGCCATCCTCCTCTAGGAGCCTGCTTAGACCTGATAACATTTCAAATACAAACAACTACCTCTTTTAAAGAGAACCATAACTACTCAGAGCATGAATTAGCCTTCAGCTTACCAACTTTATACTTCAGAATAAAAACAGTAGAACCTCTGTCAGTTGACCATCTACAGGACTGTAACAAACTGGATCAACATACAAAGATGGTCAGCATAAAGAACTAGGCCTTCTGTGCTGAAATGTACGAGTGGTGTATGTCTGGGCTGTGAAAAGTAGGTCACTTTAAGGAGGTGATCAACTATGGGAGGTCTACTGTATATGTTATTCAATAACTGTGGATAAATCAACTGATACTACTGACTCACTCTAGGTTTTATAATTCATTGGAGTCATAGCAGGATTTTCTTTGCCACAAGGAATTACTCACTTAGGGGACTCTTCCAAACAGAACATGGGGAACAGATATTTTCAACAATTTTTAAGATTAATGTCTTGAAGTTAGACTGAATTTGGTAAATTTAGTGAGTGTCTGCATAGACAGTGCACCTTCCATGACAGGAAAACATGAAGGGTTTATTGTATAGATAAAACAAGTATAAACAGATCCAAATGCTTTTGTTTCGTTGTATCTTACGAAATCTTTGTCCTAAGCTGCTATTTTAAATGACACCTTGCAGCAGGTTATAAGAATTGTTACTGTATTAATACAAGTGCAACACGGCATTGTCCGTTTGTAACATGCTAGAGTTGGATGATGAGGGAGTCAGTGTGGATGTGCCCTATCATTCTAAAGGGTGGCTGTCACAGGGACAGGTGTTAGCCAAAACTTTGTCTCTGTGAGACCATATAGTTAAATTTTATGAAGAACAGCAACATGATTTCTTTTTTAGACAGAGTCTCTGTCCCCTAGGTATAGTGCTGTGGTGTCACAGCTCACAGCAACTTCAAACTCTTTGGGTTCAAGAGATCCTCCTGGCTGGGCTCTGTGGCTCATGCCTATAATCCCAGCACTCTGGGAGGCTGAGGTGGGTGGATCACCTGAGCTCACAAGTTAGAGAGCAACTTGAGCAAGACCCCATCTCTAAAAATAGCTGGGCATTGTGGCTAGTGCCTGTAGTCTCAGCTACTCAGGAGGCTGAGGAGGCTTGAGTCCAAGAATCTGAGGTTGCTGTGAGCTGTAATGCCATGAGATTTTACTGAGGGTAATAAAATGAGACTCTGTCTCATAAAAAAATTAATAAAATAAAAATCCTCCTGGGTAGCTGGGACAACAGCTGCACATCACCTCACCTGGCTAGTTTTCTCATTTTTAGTGGAGATGTGATCTCACTTTTGCTCAGGCTGGTCTTGAACTCCTGAGCTAAGGGATCCTTCTACCTTGGCCTCTCAGAGCGGTAGTATTACAGTTATAAGCCACCTTACTCTGCAGCAATGTGATTTACCAAAAAGATTTCTTTTGGAACACAGTATTTCTGTGTGATATCATGTCAGATCAAAACAACTTGAGTATTTCTTTGTAAGGTAAACCTAAGTCTTTATAAGATATGTGGCAAAAAGCATTCCAACCATTTCAAAAAAAGCTATCTTTTTTCAAAATACTACTTCAAAAGGAAATTTTAGATGAACATTTTCCCTAGTTAGCAAAGGTCACTGATGAGCAGTATGATATATGCAAATCATTTGAAAAATATGCAGCTGTTTTAGACCTATTAATTGGAGAATACAATGAAAGTTTCACTGACTTGAGAATCATGAAATCACACTCAAATTAGCATTTCAGCCTCACCTAGCTAGTATCACCAAGGCACCTAAAGAACCACAGATGGAATTGATTGAGCTCTTAGTAGATGGCATTTTAAAGTGAGATGCTAAGAAAGATCCAGTTGAAATATGGAAAAATACAATAGAATACCCATGCCTTTGGCAACATACCTGAAAAATGCTTTATTGCTTTTTAATCGATTATTGTTGAGAGTCTACATTTTTCTACCTAACCCAAATCAAGATGCCCTAGAGGATCAACTGAAACTGCAGACCTCCCTGCTGCAACCAAATGTTCAAATGCTTTCCACCAAAAAGCAGACACAATAAAGTCACTAAAAGATTAGTAAAAAAACTTTTTTTTTTGAGACAGAGCTCACTTTATTGCCCTTATTAGAGAGCCATCATAGTTCACAGCAACACAATAAAGTCACATAAAGCAGACACAATAAAGTCACTAAAAGATTAGTAAAAAAACTTTTTTTTTTTTTTGAGACAGAGCTCACTTTATTGCCCTTATTAGAGAGCCATCATAGTTCACAGCAACCTCAAACTCTTGGGCTTAACCAATCCTCTTGACTCAGCCTCCCTACAGGCACCTGCCACAACGCCTGGCTATTTTTAGAGAGCAGGCTGGTCTTGCTCAGGCTGGTCTTGAACTCCTAAGCTCAGGCAGTCCATCCACCCTGGCCTCCCAGAGTGCTAGGATTACAGGCATGAGCCATCATGTCTGGCCAGGTTAGTTAATTTTAAAATTAACAAATAGTTCTCATGTTTTGAAATTATTAAGTACATAGTAGTTAGTATTTTACAAAATAATGTACATTTCTAAGTATATCTAATAGAAGTTCTAGAATGAGACCTGATTCAATTACAGCAAAATTAATGTGGGTTCCAGCATGAAAAGCTTCCCCAGCCCTGATCTATCTGATAACTATTAGTAGAGTAGTAATAATATTTTTCCGAGGTTGAAAGTTCTAAATTAATGTCTAAATCAGTGCATTTCTTTTTATCTTCTAGGAATGTGCTATTTCAAATGCTGAAATGTAAATGCCCTGTTATTTGTTTTAATGCTAAGGATTTTGTGAGAACAGTGCTGCAGTTTTTGGGTAGTGATGGTAGCTGGAAGCACGGTAAGTCATAGTTTTTACTGTCTCTAAAATTTACCTTGTGAGCTCCTCCTGGCAATGGGAGGCTGCTATGTACACCAGTCCTGGGGCACCTGGCACCCAGACTCTGAACACGCCACTGCACAGGCCTTGAGCATGATGAGGCACTTTCCCTCTGTGCTTCCAACTTATTTGGGTTTCTATTCACTTTTATAATTTAAAATAGGAAAGAATTAACTTATGGTCAGAATGGGACCAGTTGTTGTTATTCCTACAAATAACTTATAAACTTTCTAAGAATTAAACTATAATCCAGAGTAATTAACATCAAAACAATATAGGACACATTTTTACCTTTCATTTAAAATAGTAAAGAGTTTTATAGTGCCTTTTACTAGATGGACAGATATGTGGTGAAACAAACAGGGCAACATACTCATTGTCCCGCCTCGGTCCCCCAGAGTGCTAGGATTACAGGTGTGAGCCACTGTGTCCCACCAAGAAAAACCCTTTCATTGTAGAAAAATTTCTAACACATACAAAAGTACTGTTCACCCAATTTCAGCAATTATCAACCTTCAGCCAGTCTGCTCTGTAACTCCCTATGCTTCCAAATCCCTGCCCCTTGGATACTTCGTAGCAAATCCTAAACATTATATGATTAATCTCTAAATATTTCAGTTCTATGACTAAAATACGGGATTCTATTATTGAGACAATACCATCATCTTCCTCCCAAAATCATCAGTAATCTTTTTTTTTCTTTTTTTAAATTGACACATCATAGATACACATATCTTGGTGGGTACATGTGATTTTTGGTACAATCATATAATGTGTTACATCCAAATCAGGACAATTAGGATAGCCATCACCCTAAACATTTTTGTTTTCTTTATGCTGTGAACATTCCACTTATTCTCTTTTTTTTTTTTGAGACAGCGCTTCAAGCTATCCCCCTGAGTAGAGTGCTGTGGCTTCACAGCTCACAGCAACCTCCAACTCCTGGGCTCAAGCGAGTCTCCTGCCTCCACCTACCAAGTAGCTGGGACCACAGGCGCCTGCCACAATGCCTGGCTATTTTTTGGTTGCAGCCATTATTGTTGTTCGGCGGGTCTGGGCTGGAATCGAACCCACCACCTTAGGTGTATGTGGCTGGCACCTTAGCCACTTGAGCCATAGGCGCTGAGCCCAACTTATTCTCTACTAGCTATTTTGAAATATATTGTAGATATGCTATAAATCTCTAGGAATAATTTTTTCTGTTTAACTATATTTTTGTACCTATTAGTCAACCTCTCTTAGACTCTCCCTTCCTCCTGTCCTTTCTGGCCTGTAGTAAGCAGCAATCTACTCTATCTTCACAAGATTCACTTTTTTAGCTCCCATGCAGGAGTAAAAACTTGCAATACTTATCTTTCTGGGCTTGGCTTATTTTGCTTAACATCATAACTTCCTGTTTCATTCATATTGCTGCAAATGACAGGATCTAATTGCTAGTATTTTCATGGTTAAATAAATATTCCATTGTGTACATACATCACATTTTCTTTGTCCACTTATCCATTGATGGACACCTAGGCTGATGCCATATTTTGGCTACTGTGAGTGGTGCTGCAATAACGTAAGAATACAGACCTCTCTTTGATGTATTAGTCTCCTTTCTTTTGGATACTACCCAGTAATGGAAAGTATATGATACATAGATTCCATCATTTCATTGTATAATTCTTCTAAGTATTTCTAATTCTGATTTATGTATTTTTTCATACCTATTATCATTTTCTTAACTTTTCTTAGCTTATTTAAAATCTTTTCCTTGTTGGCATTTCTTTTTCAACAACTGGCATTTTCTCTCCCAGTGTAAGGATTTGTCCTGGTAGGCTCTAGCTTGTCAGTTGCAAGAGTTTACGGGGACCAGAGCATTCCAGCACTGCCGGGCTTTACCCATGGATTTTAAAAAATATGTGTTGATAAGAACCCTTAATTTTAGAACACGAGCTTTGAAAAGGCAAGTGGAGTGAGACAGTCCTGTTGGTCAGTCAGTGTCACTGTTCCACTGGCTGTCAGGGGTGGCTGCCCTGTGGCTGCAATCAGATGCCCACTTCCTCCCCTTATTCTGAGCTCCAAATCTCCCAGTGCAGGAGACTTCTGGACATAACATGAAAGAGTCATGGTACCTGCTGCTTTGGTAAGTATAAATCTCTTAGACTAGTACAATTTAAAGCTGCCAGATAATATTTAATGTGATATAATCTAAGATTATAGTTTTATTTAAAGGCAAATCCTGGCTTGGTACCTGTAGCTCAGCAGCTAGAATACTGGCCACATGCAGCAGAACTGGTGGGTTCAAATCCAGCCCAGGCCTGCCAAACAACAATGACAACTACAACAACAACAACAAAATAGCCCAGTGCTGTGGCGGGTGCCTATAGTCCCAGCTCCTTGGGAGGCTGAGGCAAGAGAATCACTTGAGCCCAAGAGTTTGAGTTTGCTGTGAGCTATAACACTATGGCACTCTACTGAGGGTGACATAGTAAGACTCTGTCTCAAAAATAAAATAAAATAAAATATAAAGGCAAATCCTTATTTTTGTATGGCACAATTCAAAATTAACTTAAAAAGCAATCACTTTAGGATTTAGCTTATCTAAAGTATTCTGTACTAAAATATTTTCTAAAATGTTTTTAGAAAGCACTTTCACATGTGTTTTACAGGTATTTACAGTAATCTTTCCCCCCAGATTTCAGTTCAGGAAACTAATAGTGAAGGGACAAGTTGGCTTCACAGCCTCTTGGTGGGCTCTAAACCCAGGCCCACTGTTCTTTCCTCACTGCAGGGTGGGTGCCAAAGCATCTTTACTGTGCACACGCTGTCCGCCAAGCAGTGAAAGACTGGTCCCCACGCAGTGATGAGGACGCTGCATGTGCTTAGAAGCCTGGAACCTTCCTCCTTTTACCCAGGAGTCTTGGCGGGAGGCTGGGGTAGGGACTCAGCAGTGAAGAAGCCCAGGGGTGGGAGGATGAGGGATGGACAGAGGAAAATGGGGCCCAGGGCACTGGCTTCCATAGCCTTTACATGTTTTTGAGCAACCCAAATTCCAAGTGAGTTTGAGACCCCATGCCTTGTATCTATAAGGTTTGCCTCCTTCGTGTGTCGCCCACAGAGCTGAACATGGAGCCCCATGTGGAACCGGGGTTCACTGAGGCTGGTTCATCAGGGGTTCGAAATTCTTATGGAGAATCACTTTGGCCTGGTTCTGTAGTCTGCAGGGATGGTTATACCATTGTTATACATTTGAACCTGAAGAACCTTGTCCAAGCAGGAAAAGCAACAATTATTGTTTTTTCTTGAGATGACTAAATGGACCTCTCCCTTCAGTTGCTGATTTCGTAGGACTAGATCCCAGAATTGCTGCATGGCTTATAGATCCTGGTGATGCCACATCTTCTTTTGAAGATTTAGTGGTGAAATACTTTGAAAAATCTATTACAGTGAAAGTGAGTGACACATACGGAAATTCCTCAAGAACTCTAGTGGTGAGTTGTTTTAAGACATAATACAATCCTAAGGTTTTTTCTAAAAACCTTTTGTACTTTGTAGGTGGTCTACTAGTATCAAGAACATTTTCAACATTCATTTTCACTTATTCAGCACAAATATTCTGACCCTGACATTTCTGTTGGCAGATCAGGATCTGGTATTGAATTAGGATTGGTGATTTCTGTTTTATGAAACTAGTTCCTGGGGAATCCCATTCACAGTATGATTCTTCTAAGTAGACTTTCTGGGGCCACAGTCCCTGCTCCATGAGCAGAGAAATGCTCATTTATAAATTCTTGGTGCTGATGATGGGACCACAGTGCTGGGGGTCCTGGGTCGGCCACTCCTCCATCCATGTGGAGAAAACTCTAGGAACTGCCGCATGCTGTCCAGGCCCCCCTCTGGAGGGGCACTGGCTGTCAGGAAGCACTGTCAGAGACAGTGGAGGTCTCATAGACACTGGAACTGTGGCCAGACAGAGGCCACAGCACACCCTGGAGGACAGGGTTCTGGTGAGAGCTACATGGCCACAGAGAGGGCTGCCTTCTTAGGCTTCCTGAGTTTCAGGAAACTTCCTTAGTTTTCAGCAAACAGCCAAATGGTAAGAGAACTGCTAGAAGAACAGGCAAAATGCTGAGGGCATTCATGGGTCAGAGAGAAAGCAGAACTAGGCCTTAGGAGACAGAGAAGCCAGTGGCCCTGGGAGGAACTGCTGGGCACAGTGCCAACACTGAGCCATGGCCTTTCTTCTCTGTGGGTCAGCACTTGGGGAGATTTCCTTTCCTTCCTTGCACCATGTGTTTACCCCCAGGGGCGAACAAGCCATCTTGGTTATACTCCTCCCCAGGTTCCAGGCTGTTGGCAGGGAGACTTCTCCACACAGAAGTTGAGGTATTAGTAGTGGAAGGAGGAGTTGTCTGCCTCAGTATTATCAGTCCTACTTTACAGATGAGAAAACTGAGGGGCAGAAAGGTTAACTGCATGCCCCGTCCCCAAGGCCAAGTTGGTACTGGGGCTCAACTCATGCACTCTTCAGGCAGAGAAGAGCACCCTTGGTTGCAGTTCTGTTTATGTCCTTTTGGCCAGATGTGTGTCTGTGGCAGAGCCAGGCAATACATGAGGATGAGATGTGGAAGGTTGGCCATTAATCCATACCCTGCTACTTGGAGAGTTCCAGGTAGCAGGAGTGGTGTGGAAATGGTGAGGACTCAGCAGGCTTCTTGGGGGAAGATAGCATGCCCAATATGGGGAGAGTGTGGCTGGGGAGAGCATGACCAGCATGGGGATAGTGTGGCCAGCTGCAGCAGCCAGGGAGATGCTCAGAGGCTTGTCACAGGGCCTGGACCTGTGCTGAGGCCATTTGTAGTGGGAGTCATATGGTAGACACTGGAGTTCAACACTCGTGTGGCTGCCACATGGAGCTCTGCTAGTGGCAGCTGGGAGCGTTACATGAGGCTGCTCCTCTGCTGGTTTCTCCTGACCAGTCTTCCATGGGAAAGCCACAGCCAGGTGATCAGGAAACAATGCCATGTTATATGCAGCTGGCCACAGGTCTACTGGGGGCTCACCCTAATCCTAGACCTCTAGTAGAAAACTGAGTGGCCTAGAGTTAGGGATGTCGTTTGGTAGAGTCAGGTGCTTTACAGGAGATCCTAGAGCGCCATGTTGGGGAACAGAGAACTTTACCACATGTGGAGGGGCCACATCTCTTCCTGTCCCCTGCTCCTTGTCATTTGAGCAAAAACCTTTGTTTGCCCATCTCCCAAGGACTCTGTGCATCTATCCACATGTGGGAAAGGACCACTGTGACCCCATGAGGGCGCAAGTAGTAAGTGAGAGAATGGGGCTGTGGGGTCCAGAGGGGCCAGGCCTTTGTTCTCTACCCTGTCACCTTTGATATTATGCCTTTATGGGGTTCTCTTTTGCAATCTGTAAAAGGAGGGAAAACCCTAGGTTGGGAGAAGTGCCCAAATAGCTTGCACTGGCTCAGTAGAAGTGCCTTCCAGAGCCGAGCTCATCTTCTTGAGCTGTGTGGTGACACCACCACGTGCGTGTATAGTATCTGCCGGTGGAAGTCCCATGGGCTTCACTTGTAAACATTTGTGAGTTGTGTCAATCCCCAGATGGCGATAAGCATTGTTTGTCTAATTTTTAATATTTTTGCTCTTTAAAGCATCAAAATGTACATGTGAACCTGAGGATACTCTACAGACTTACAGTGGACCTTTGTTCTAGATTAAAGGCAAGACACTTTACTTTCATTTCTAGCTGATGAGGGAGCTCTTGCTCACTGTTTGTGCAAGGGCTGTCTTTTCATTTTCACCCACACTCCCAGGGAGCTACACAGCAGTGTCTTTGGATGTAAAGGAAACCAAACATTGAGTTCTAAGACCAAAATAACCCCTGAATCACTCAGAAAAAGATAGTCTGGGAGGGTAACATCTGAAGTTTTAAAAATAGGTTGAGAACAATTGTAACATTTTTTAAAGCCTCCTCTTTTACTGGGGTGTTTCCAATGTTACAGTTACTATAAAAGCTAAGGATTTGTTTTGGTGAATAATGGGAGGGACACAGCTTCAGTCAATCAGAGTCTTACTGGGAAATAGACAGCCACGTGCACCAACAGCTGGGAAGAGTGCAATGCAGGGACTGACTGTGTGCAGGGGTGCAGGCAGGGTGAAGGGAGCCAGGGAGGTGGAGGTGCCTTTGGGGACGGTGATAGCCATATGCTTTTCCACCCTGGGACTCCAAAGGCCAGGCTGAGAAAACCCCTCTGTGTCCCTCCTGTCCTCAGTCTCTTGCTGGTACCCAAAAAGGTGAACTCAGTCTAAGGGCAGAGAAGGAGCCCAGGTGAGGTGGCCAGGCGGGTTCAGGCCTGACACAAGGGCAGGGCACAGGAGGGTTTGCAGGGGCAGGAAGAAACATGACAGCAAGAGTTGGAAGATGAGGCCCAGGACTTGAAATGACAGCAAGGAAGAAGAAAAACAGTGGAACTCCAAGGGGATGGGACATGATCAGGTTAAACAAAAGGAGAAGGCTGGGCACAGTGGCTGGCACCTGTAATCCCAGCATTCTGGGAGACCAAAACAGGTAGATCACTTGAGCTCAGGAGTTCAAGATCAGCCTGAGCAAGAGCGAGACCCCATTGCTAAAAAACTAGCCCGGCATTGTGGTTCCCAACTACTCCAGAGGCTGAGGCAAGAGGATCACTTGAGCCCAAAAGTTTGAGGTTGCTGTGAGTTATGACATCATAGCACTCTACCCAGGACACAGAGACTTTGTCTAAAAAAAAGGAAAAAACCCCAGAGATTCATACCCTTAGAGGAAGTGATCTGCTGTGAGGATTACACTGCTCCCCAAATTAAGCCATGGTGTCAGTGAAAAGTCAATGTAAGTGCTAGGTAATGTTGGGGGGATTCATTAAGCCTATTCTGTAGTTAAAATGAAAGACTTCAAGTCCACACATACTTAAATCTTACACATGTAATCCCAGCATTTTGGAAACCTGAAGTAGAGAATCACTTGAGCTCAGTTCAAGACTAGCCTGGGCAACACAGTGTAACCCCTTCTCCATAGGGAAAAAAACATTTAGTTGAGCATGGTGGTGCACCTGAAGTCCCAGATACTTGGGAGGCTGAGGCAGGAGGATCGTTTAAAGATAGGAGTTAGAGGCTGCAATAAGCTGTGATTATGCCACTTTATTCCAGCCTGGGCAATAGAGAGAAACCCTGTCTCTAAAAAAAAAAAAGAGAGAGAGAGACTCAGAGCCTGTAGCACAGTAGTTACAGTGCCAGCCACATGAACCAAAAGTGGCAGGTTCAAAGCCAGCCTGGGCCAGCTAAAACAACAGCTAAACAACTACACCAGGCATTGTGGTGGGCGCCTGTGGTCCCAGCTACTTGAGAGACTGAGGCAAGAGAATCACTTAAGCCTAGGAGTTTGAGGTTGCTGTGAGCTGGTACGCCCTGGTACTCTACTGAGGGTAACATAAGACTCTGTCTTAAAAACAAACAAACAAAACCTTAAAAAAATAAATAATGAGAGAGAGAAAGAGTAAAGAAAGTGGATCAGGAGCCTAAGGCCAGGGGATTGCTCAAGCACAAAAGTTTGAGGTTGCTGTGAGCTGTACAGCTGGCACGATACCCAGAGTGAGACTCTATCTTAAAAGAAAGAAGATGGGGATGAACTTTGGCCTAACTGATATTTATGAATCTCTCCACTGGGTCTTGGTAATAAACTAGGGTACTTAAAGGAAATGCAAGTTTTATTGGGAAGAGCAAGAGAGAGAAGTAGATGTTTGGTACGAAAACAACCATGACTGTGATAGGAGCAGAATCAATTCTAGCTCAACAAAATTAAGTAGGGTTTTCAACAGAATGCAGATACAATCATAAATTAAAGTAACATTGATGTAATTTCTTCCTATGAAATAGGTTTATGGTTTGTGGCAACTGTTTTGTTCTTTGGAGCTTCCTCTGATACCAATTTTGGCAGGTAAGTTACCATAATGATGAAGTACAGGCATTTCCATAGAGAGTTCCTTAGTGTTTGGGATGACTGTATCTCTCTAACTTAGAAGTAGGTCATGCTGCACTGGAGTGGTCACAAGCCCAATGTTTCCCCTGTCTCTAACAAGGAGAGGTGGACTGTGTCATCTCTTGGTCTGAAAGGACTAGAACATTCCAACTCTCCTGTTGTGGCCATCTCTAATCCTGGTTTGCTGCCCTGGTAACCCCCCACCCCCCAGCCTGCTGGAGCCCTGAGAACCAACCTATGAGGACCAGTGCAGAGCTCTCTTCTGTCTCCCGCCCAGGTGCTGCTGGGTGCTGCACGGCCAGAAGCAACTCTCCATTCACAGCATGCCCAGGGCCAGGTTACAGCTGACAGCACCATCCCCACACCCACTCCCACCTCAAAGGCCCACTCTGCCAATGCACCTCTTTTCCTGTGAATCTGGGGTCCTGTGCAAAGGCTGGCACTCGGCCCCTTGTCTTTACTAAGCATGACTCATGAGCAGTGCACACAGGGTCTGATCTGACTTGAATCGCAGTGATGGAGAGCCAGAGCATCCAGGTGAACAGAACAGCCCTGGAGAGGACGTCCATACTTCTTGGGGTAAGTTACCATTCCTGACTGTGTGCTTATTGTCCCTCCTTCACCAGGAACTGTTCCCAGTGGAGAAAGTAGATTCTGCTTTTCTTCCTATCCTCATCTGAAGCTGACACTGACCTCTGCTCCCTCTGACTCCTGCAGGGTAGTGCAAGCCTTGACAGATTTAAGCAGCCCTATGTCGGGTGGCTCCTTGGGACCTTTCTCAAAAGTCAGGTTTTTCTTACAAGGACATTGCCCCCTGTGGTTTGATGAAGGAATCCTTGGGTCTCTTAAAAAATAAATATACAGAGATGCATGAAAAAAATGCATAGAAATGTTCCACTTTAATCTTCTTTTTTTTTTTTTGAGACAGAGCCTCAAGCTATCCCCCTGGGTAGAGTGCTGTGGCATTACAGCTCAGAGCAACCTCCAATTCCTGGGCTCAAGCGAGTCTCCTGCCTCTGCCTCCCAAGTAGCTGGGACCACAGGTGCCCGCCACAACGCCTGGCTATTTTTTTTTTTTTTGGTTGCAGCCGTCATTGTTGTTTGGTGGGCCTGGCCTGGATTCGAACCCACCACCTTAGGTATATGTGGCTGGCGCCTTAGCCACTTGAGCCACAGGTGCCAAGCCCACTTTAATCTTCTTAAAGGAAACTTTTTTATAACCATCACCTCGGTCAAAGCATGGGACTTGCAGAAGCCCAGTGTGCTTGCTTTCCCTGACAGAACCCCTTCCTGCTGCCAAAAGTAACCACCATCCTGACTTGTGTAGGGATGCTTTTTTCACAGTTGCTTTTCTTTATAGCTTTTCATCCTCAGTGTCTAAAACATGTAGTTGGGCTTTGCGTTTGAACCACTAGTAAATCTGTGGTTTGTGAGCCACTTGTCACCAGCCTGTCACTGGCTTTCCATGTCTCCACTCCTCCTGCATCAGTGCGTGTCCTCGGTGCTATAGCATCTTCCCTTATGGGCTGTGCCCCTTTGATGTCTCTGTCCCACAGCTGATAGGCACCTAGTGGTTCCCTGGTGGGGGACACTACAAACTACACTGTGTCCCTGAGTGTGGCCTCTATTCCTGTGGGGCATGAGGTGATGTACACAGTGCTGCTGGGGCTGGGGAGGTGCTGCTCAGCTTCTCTCATTCATGCAGAGTCTCACCAACCAGAATGCACACAGTGTCCTGTTCTTGCACATACTGCCTCCCCTGGTTGCACCAGACCTTTATTTTTTAATTTACTTTAATTTATTTTATTTTTAATATATTATTTAATTTGTAAATATTATACAAATTTTAATAGTTTAAATTATATGACAGCCAAATAAAAAGTTGCGTTAAATGATTGGTGGTACTTCTGTCATAGCATAAATGTGTTGGGTTCCATTTCCTTGCTGAGGTTAGAGACTTAGGAATGACCTGGAATCTCTAGCAGTGATTTTCCTGTAGGCCAGCACTGGGGACACTATTGATCATGAACTACTTAGGAAGACATGGCCATTTTACATATGGGAAGACTGAGGCCCAGAGATGTTCACGACAGGGCCTTAAGTCAGAGACCAGTTGGAGAGCCAGGGTCGTAGCCAGCCTGATGTCAGGGTAGGTGGGGAACTCAGGCCTTTCACCTGTGATGCCAAGGATGGGGCCAGTGTGAAGGCTGACTAGGTGGCATGAACTGGCAGGGGCAAAAGCCCACCTTGATTCCAGGTCTGCATGCTGGGGAAATCAGCCCTGCTCTGGGCTACAAGAGATGCCAGGCACTTGGTTGTGGTCAGGTCATCCAGAAGCTAGCCCTTAACCTCCAGGAGCTGGGAACTGTCAGGCCCAAGTCTGGTCTGGAATGGAGAAGCGACCCAGAATGGGCCTCCTATCTCTCTGTCAGACAGAAAGAGGCCAGTAGGCTGACATGGGTGCTCTGGGTCCCTGTGCTCAGCATTGTACTTGGAACTTGGGACCTCCAGGCCCTGTGCCTGAGAAATCATGTTCACCATGGTTTACAAAGCCAGGCCAGACATAGAGCAAGGTCTCAGGAAGGTTTGCTGCAGTGAGCCCTAGTGGCCAAGGAAGGGATGTGCCCAGTCCCTTAAATTGGGTTGGGGTACCGCACCCACCAGACAGACCCTTGAATCTGAAGCCCCAGTGCAGGAACAGGCCAAAATGGGGGGGAAGGGACAGCAGCTAACCCCCTACTCGCTTGGCTATTCCTGGTTGGTCTCCAGTGTTAGCTGTCCCTTCCCCAGTGCTGACACCTGTGCACAGGGCTCCACTAACCCCGAACCCTTTAGCTCTCACACTCTGCCCTGAGCTAGCCCACAGCCCTGGTCTCTGAATCCTAGTCCCAGAGTCTCCAACACACCCCACAAAGGTCCTCTGGACTCTATAGTCTGTGGGGACACAGTTGCGCAGGCTGCTCAGCGGGGCCTCTTCAGGAGCCAGGCCTTGAGCTGCTGGTGACAGGTATCTTCCCCAGCAGTGAGCTCAGGAAACCTTCCGTATCCTTCTGCAGAGCCCAGATCACAATCACTGGGTGGCTGCCATGTGTGATGTCCTCGCAGACAGGAGTGTTGTGCATCTAAGAAGGCCCTGCATAGTTGGGTGGGAAGGGGCGTCACTGGAAGTCTGTCACCCACTAGGAGGGGGACAGTGCTTGTGTTCTGGAGGTCTAGGATGCTGGTGGGGTAGCAGGTGTTCCATAAACTAGTCCTCACCCGCAGACACCACAAAGTGGGGTGCTCCAGAGGCTGGATGCCTGTTCTCCAGACTCTAGAGGCAGTCAGAACATGGTAGCTCCCATCGTATCAGACTTTTAAATTGTGCCACTTTGGTGAGGACATAGTAGTGTCTCATTACATGTTAGTTTCTATTTTCCTGATTGTTAATGTCCAGCAAGAGAGGCGAAAAATCACACTGCAGAGCAGTGACCCCGGTGTTACTGGGGTCTTAGGACTTGTCATTTGGGAGACAAGAGATTCAGTCAATGGCAAAATTATGTTTCAAAGGGAAGAAGAGGGGTCAGGGTTCTTATAAGATAGTTAAGGGTTTTTGAAGGAATTGTAGCTGGTAGAGGTAGCTGGCTCAACACACGAGTCTGTGGCTCGTTGGTGGTCACTCTTGCAGCACTGGCTGAATCCAGCCATTTTCCACAGTGTTGTGGTTATTGCAGTTTGGCCCCCTTTAAAGACTCAAGGCAAGTTCCTGGGGAGGGGGTTATTTTGTTTTATTTTTTTGCAGAATTGCAAGTCATGGAGGTAGTCCTCCTAAGAATGGCTTCCTGACTACATTTTAGAGCTCTGAACCAGAGTAACACTGTTTTGTATATCATATTTTATTTCACACTAATGAGACTGAATAGCTTTTATATTGTCATTGGCTCTTTTTTTTTTTTTTTTGTAAAGGGTGTGCTCAAATATTTTAGCTCTTTTGCCCATTTTTATATTTTTTCTTACTGGCTTATAGGACATCTTGATATACGCTGGATATGAGCTGTTGCCATCCCTTTTATTTGAGACAGAGTCTTACTATGTCTCCCTAGGTAGAGTGCTGTGGCGTCACAGCTCACAGCAACCTCAAACTCCTGGGCTTAAGCGATTTTCTTGCCTCAGCCTCCCAAGTAGCTGGGACTACAGGCGCCCACCACAATGCCCAGCTATTTTTTTTGTTGTAGTTGTCGTTGTTGTTTGGCAGGCCTGGGCTGGGTTTGAATCCACCAGCCCCAGTATATGTGGCTGACACCCTAGCTGCTGAGCTATGGGCACCAAGCTGCATCCCTTCTACCTCTCTGTCTTGATTAATGTGATGCTGGAGCTCTCTTCTCATTCCAGTTTTGCTGAGGAGTTTACTCTTTCCCTCTCTCATTGTGATGTATTGTAATCTTTGTTCCTTTCAGTTTGTTAGGTTTAGGGAGGGTGACTCAGAGCTGAGTATTCGACCATGAGTCAAAATATGTATTTTTTCAATGTTCTTTTTGGTAAATTTTATATATATATATATTTTTTTTGTTTCATTAAGAGCTTTGGTGGGGGACTGTTTGAACTAATTAAATAACTTTAAATTGTGAAAACCATTAATGAGATTGTGTTTATCACATTGTCAGGCTCGTCTCAAGGAATTAGAGCAAGAAGCTCATTTTGTTGCAGGAGAACAGTTCCTTATAATGAGTAATAATCAGCTCCGAGAGGTAAAGCTATTGATCCTTTCTTAAAATATATTATTTAGGAGTTAAAGGGGAATTTATTCTGAATTTATAAATATTATTTTGTTGACTATCTCAAAAGTATGTAAGTTGTTTGTGTTCTCACAAGTAATTAACACATTTAGATTCATTACCTCAAAGCCTTTAAATCCAAGAAAAGTATTAAATCAAAATTTAAGTATTTTGTAATATCTGTTGGGAGTGCAAGTGGTGTGGGTTGGGTCTTCTCTGGTGGGTAGCTTTGCCTCTGTTAGATTAATGTTCCATGTCTCTCAAATGTGGGACTCTCCAACATGTTTTGTTGAAGATCCTTTTTGGCAAGTTAAAGCTGCACCTGCTGAATCCAGGAAAGAGTCTTCCCAAAATGAGGCTACAGAAATACCCGTGCACGTCAGAAGCTGTGGTAAGGTCGCAAAGTTGTCCTTTTTCTTTTTGGGATGATAACCACCTGTGAGCTGACTCTCAGACCTGCCTGAGCTTCCCTTGGAGTGCCACCCTCATTCTGGCAGCCACCATTGCAAAAGAGGGGCTCTCACCCCAAGGTCCATCTCCTAGGTATGGACTGTGGAGTAAGAGGCAGACAGTGTGCTGTTGCAGAAGCAATTAATTGGCTTCCTGCAAAGGATACTTTGGGGGAGGGTTTTGACATGTGAGCAGATCTTGCCACTGAGGAACTCCCGTACAAAGGGCAGGGACAAGGCCTTGTGGTGGGACAAGGCTCGGGCTGCCCAGGAGGCTGAGGCTGGAGCCTATGACTGATGGGAGAAGAGCAGGGGACAAGGACATGATAGTGCTTTGCTTTGCAGGCTGTGGCGAGGAACCTAGACTTTTAGTAAAATGGGTACCCTTGGGAAAGTTTAGGTAAGGTAGCGGCTATCATCTTAGGTTTTAAAAAAAAGACAGAACAGGTGGCACCCATTGCCCAGTGGGTAGGGTGCCAGCCATATACACCAGAGCTGATGGGTTCGAGTCTGGCCTGGGTCTGCTAAACAACAATGACAACTGCAACAAAAAAAATAGCCAGGCATTGTAGTGGGTACCTGTAGTCCCAGCTACTTGGGAGGCTAAGGCAAAAGAATCGCTTAAGCCCAAGAGTTTGAGGTTGCTGTGAGCTGTGACGCTACGGCACTCTACCTAGGGCAACATAGTGAGATTGTGTCTCAAAAAAAAAACCAGTTTTAGGTTAAGAACAAAACTGAGCAGGAATCATAGAAAGTCCCCTATATCCTGCCCCATGTGGGCATATCTCTCCCATGTCACTGTCCCCTCAGCATGGCACCTTTGTTACAGTGAACCTACCCTGATACATGACAGACACCAAACACACAGACCACAAGTGTGTGACTGTCATATGCAGCAGGTTCACTCTCGGCCC
This sequence comes from Galago senegalensis, assembly GCA_963575145.1. Classification (NCBI taxonomy): domain Eukaryota; kingdom Metazoa; phylum Chordata; class Mammalia; order Primates; family Galagidae; genus Galago; species Galago senegalensis. The sequence continues at coordinate 2,534 of CAUYTI010024480.1, read as the reverse complement.
TGTACATTGTGTGGACTTGGACAAAGGTGTAAGGATGTGTGTCTCCATAGCTTTGCCTTTTCCAAAACTTGTAAATTTGGATCACATAGGACATAGCCTTTTCAGAAGGACTTCTTTTACTTAGCGATGTGCACTTATGTTTCTTCTGTGTATTTTCATGGCTTAATAGCTCATTGCTTTAATGCTAATATTTCATTCTGTGGATGTTCATCCATTCACCTACTAAAGGATATAGCTGTTGCTTCCAAGTTTTGGCAATTGTGTAAAGCAGCTGTAAATATCCATGTGAAGGGCTTGGAGCCTATGGCTCAAGTGGCTAAGGTGCTAGCCACATACACCTGAGCTGGCAGATTTGAATCTAGCCTGGGCCTGCCAAACAACAATGATGGCTGCAACCAAAAAATAGCCAGACAGAGGCAGGAGACTCACTTGAGCCCAGGAGTTAGAGGTTGCTGTGAGCTGTGATGCCATGACACTCTACCCAGGGTGACAGCTTGAGCCTCTGTCTCAAAAATAAATATCCATGTGCAGGTTTTCATGTGGACATAAATTTTAAATTCATTTGGGTAAAGTACCAAGGAGTGCGATTGTTAGATCATATGATAAGAGCATGTTTAATTTTGAAAGAACAAAGGGCATTCCCTCTAGCAGTGACTGAGAGTTCCTATCACACCACATCCTCACCAGCATTTGGTGTTGTCATTGTTCTAGATTTTCACTATTCTAATAGGTATGACTTCTTTTTTTTTTTTTTTATGACAGTCAAATTTAGTGGTGGGGAGATATGTTTGTTTGTTTATTTGTTTGTTTTTTAGAAAAAATCTCACTCTATCACGTTGGGGAGAGTGCCATAGCATTATAGTTCACAGCAACCTCAAACTCTTAGGCTCAAGTGATACTCTTGCCTCATCCTCCCCAGTAGCTGCGACTATAGGCACCTGCCACAATGCCTGGCTAATTTTTCTATTTTTAGGAGAGAAAATAGGGGTCTCACTATGTCTCACTCTGTCACCCTGGTAGAGTACTATGACATCATAGCTCACAGCAACCCCAAACTCTTAGGCTCAAGTGATCCTCCTGCCTCAGCCTCAAGTAGCTGGGATTACAGGCACCTGCCACAATACCCAGCTAGTTTTTCTATTTTTAGTACAGACAGGGTCTGGATCTTGCTCAGGCTGGTCTCGAACTCCTGAGCTCAGGTGACCTGCCTCAGTCTCCTGGAGTGCTGGGATTTCAGGCGTGAGCCACTGTGCCCAGTTGAGAGATACATTTTTAAAAGATCACTCCTGCAGCCGGCTAGAGAATGGAGGAGACTTATTAATAGGCTCTCACAGAGTCAAGTATAGTAGTGAAGAGGAAGCTAAGCAGATGGAATTTCTGAGCATTTTTGAGAATAGAAAGGACCTCCTGATATGTAAGTGTGAGTATGAACAAAAGTCAGAATGTGGAGTGGTTCCGAGTTCTCTGTGTTATGCATCTGAGCAAATGGATGGGCATGATGAGAGGAACAGTTACTGGGGGATTTGGGTGCTCACTCTTGGACACGTCAGGACAGAGTACATGTAAGACACTGATGTGCCATGGACACAGTCACATGGGCAGCTGGGTCTGGACAGACCTTAGGACAAGTCCTGAGCTGTCAGCTGACTTTTATTAAAGTTGTCCTGGGATGGTCCTCTACCCTGGCAGAAGATTTGGAACACACTGATGCCAAGACTCATATTGGTCCACTGAATCAGAATGAGGCCATGTGGCCTAGTCATGGGCCTGTTTTTTGGAGTCCCCTCCCCAGCTGATTCTGATATAGCACTGAGCCCCACAGATTTGAATTCTGAGAAGTTAATATTCAGAGGTTGTAGAGAGAGGAGGCCAGCCGGCAGGATGGCTCATACCTGTAATCCCAGCACTCTGGGAGGCCGAGGTGGGTGGATTTCCTGAGCTCATGAGTTCGAGACCAGCCTAAACAAGAGTGAGAGCCTATCTCTAAAAGTAGAAAAACCAACTGGGCATTGTAGCAGGTGCCTGTAGTCCTAGCTACTCAGAAGGCTAAGGCAGGAGGATTGCTTGAGCCCAGGAGTCTGAGGTTGTTGTTGGCTATGACACTATGGCAGTCTACCCAGGCTGATGGAGTGATACTCTGTCCACTCTCCCAAAAAAGAGAGAGAGGAGGCCCTAATAAGACTGTGGGGTGGCCAGACGGGAGACCAGAAGAATGTGGTGTTAGCATCCAGTGCTGAGGTCTGGGCGGGCCTGCAGAACCACATGGCTGGCATTGCACTGCCTCTGACCTCTAGCCCACATGATCAAACCCTTCATTCTTTTCAGGGGTTCTCAGGCTGCTTGAGTCAAGATACACTGCAAGACTGTTGGTTAGAAAGTTACTTTGTGGCTCGGCGCCTATAGCTCAACCGGCTAAGGCGCCAGCCACGTACACCTAAGGTGGCGGGTTCGAATCCCCAGCCAGGACCCGCCAAACAACAATGACGGCTGCAACCAAAAAATAGCTGGGCGTTGTGGCAGGCGCCTGTGGTCCC
>CAUYTI010024477.1:0-11181 GCA_963575145.1 Galago senegalensis | reverse complement strand
ATAGCCAGGCGTTGTGGCGGGTGCCTGTGGTCCCAGCTACTTGGGAGGCTGAGGCAGGAGACTCACTTGAGCCCAGGAGTTGGAGGTTGCTGTGAGCTGCGACGCCACAGCACTCTACCCAGGGGGACAGCTTGAGGCTCTGTCTCAAAAAAAAAAAAAGAAAGGAGTAAGGTCCATGCCTCCCCCCTATTTCTTTGTCTTTTCAAAAATTACTAAGGGTAGCAAAACAGGTGGTTCCTCATATGGAAGGAGAGGGAAACTGCATGATTGAGTTGTGACATTATGGGTTGACATCATAGTATCAATCTTCCTAAAGTGAAATATGACAAAATAAAAAAAAGTTCACAGTGTCACAGGGTATAAAGCACATAGCCCATGAAAACAATCACTGGAAGTCTGGTATAGTGATTGAGAGAAAGCCATCAAAACTATAGGTAGGGGGGCATCTCTGTGAGTTAGGCTGTGTCTTGGGAGGTACATAAAAAATAAACCTCAGGGAGCATGGTCTTCAGCGCTGTTAAATGAAGTCTGATATTTTTATTTAATAGTAATTTAAAATACTGGAAATTCCTAAAAGAGAGAAAGTTCTATGAAAAACACTTTGTTGACCATTTCGATTCTTAATAAAGTGTACAGAATTAAAACACTTATAATACACAAAAGGTGAAAGAAAAACATTTATAATCCACGTCCACATCTTCACAACCTCCTCTGAAAAAATGTGAATGTATTATTTGGTTGTTTCCTTTAGGTCCAGTTTAATTACAGACCCCAATGAATCCTTAAATTCCACAGGTAAATGCAGCTCCTCTCAGCTCAGTCTCTTCCTCCTCTACAGAGGTAATAAAGGTCACTACAGTAAGTGCTTTCCTTTCGTTGGTGAGTATGTACTTTTCCTACAAATTCAGTTATCCAAAATGCCTAGTATTATTTCATTGATATTGAAATAGTTATATCAATAACATGATATAATACATATCCTTTGACTACTTGCTTGCTTCTGTGTTTGAGATGGTCAATCTGGATTCTACTTCATTTATTTTAAAATGCAACATAACATTCCTATTTCTGATTGTACCATGACATAGTTATTTATTCTTACATCCCTGGACTTTTAAGTTTCATTTACAGCAATGACTTTCCTGGTACATACCACCTTCTAATGTAGACATTTCTTTAGAGCCGGTCCCCACAGATGTTGAGTCTCTGGATTGTAGGGGATGCACGTTAACTTCACTAGACATTGCCAAATTGTTTTCTGGAAAGGGTCGCTCAAGTGCACATTCCCACTCACAGTATTTAACAGTTCCCTTAACTTGATCCTAGTTAATGTTTTGCTCTGGCTGGTTCCCGTTGCATGTCCTTTCTCAGCCCATGCAGTCTTGGTCTTACTGACTTTTCTTAAATAGATGTAGCCCTTTCTCAGCAACTTTAACAAAGCCACAATCTATTGCTCTTTTATCTCCTGGGTGGATTATGCCTGTTGCTAGTTTGAGCTTTATTTTGTGACTCAGTTTGAATACCAGGACTTCTCTTTACTATTAAAGGCACTCGGACCGATGTTCTGAAAAGTAGATTTTTCTAATCTGTCTCAGAGCCTATGCCTTTAGGATCCTACGTTAAATGTAGGATGAGACTTTATCTGACGTCTTAAGTTTCTCTTCCAAGGATTGAAATTCAGCCCCTGAAATTCATTCTGCTTCCCAGGACTTTGATTGATGCTACTGGGCTTTTCTGTGACACGAGTCTTCATCCCCCTGCTTCAACAACCATCGCTTGTCTTCTTTTGGACTTCCTGTCTCTATTTTAAGAAGGTGACTCTTTATCTGTCACACACTTGCAGGCGCTGTGTTTCCTGACTGGGCTTCCTCTCTTGTCACCTTTCTGACCTCAAGAGCTGGTCCAGTTCCAGAGCAAGTTAATCTTGCTCCTCCGCGGATTGTGCCATTGATGCCATTTAAGAAAAAGATTTATTACTGTCTTCTCCACGAGTGATTTCATGCTGTTTGTCCAATCTCCTGTAGACTCTTGGCAATTTTTTTTGAAACTCTCTGCTTTGAAAATCACAATCAGGACTGCCAGATACTGTAACATCATCTGCACAGATGTGACTAATAGATTCATATTCTGATGGCCAAGTGACAAATAACTGCCTTTAGCCCAAATATCTGGAGTATATCACACATCTGAAGGCTCAAGGAAAACATTATAAAGGAAAATCAATCCTTTACAAGGAGAATTTTTTCCCCTGATTTCATAAGCTCATTTCAGAAAATTTGTGTAAAGAAAAGAACTCTGAACTTTCTGCACCAACCCAGATAGAAACATATGCATGAACATTTTAATTTAGTACATGTCTGAGCACCTGCTAGATGCTGGGCGTAGGAGAATGGTAAATAAATGAAATAAGGCTCTACCACTTCAGGAGGTTAAAGTCTATCAGGGCACAGATAAGTCATTAAATTTTTGAAAAATCAAACGGCCAGTATATCTGCCAAGAAATGGTTTCTGTTGAGTTTTACAGGATGAGAGAAGCAGGCATGTGAACGTCTAGGAGGAGAATTTTACAGGGAAAGGGAGCTTCATGGGAAGTAGTACATGGGACGGAGAAAGGATTTGTGTGGCTAAATTCAGAAGAGACTCCACTCACTTAACAGGGCACTTTGTGGAGGAGTCAAGGGGAGATAAGAATATATAACCATTATAATGTTCTACCATGCAATTTTAAGATATAACCAGTTTCACGTTAATTAAAAGTTAAAAAGGTACATTTTAGAACCAAATAATGTTTTGTTTTATGAAATTGGAGGCATGTATATTGTTTCATGATTTTTTTAAAGTATAAGTCTAGCTGAGCATAGTGGAAGGTGCCTATAGTCCCAACTACTGGGAGGCCGAGGTAGAAGGATCACTTGAGGTCAGGGATTTAAGGCTTAGTGTGCTGTGATTGAGCTTGTGAACAGCCACTGGCCTCCAGCATGGGCAACACAGTGAGACCCTGACTCTATAAACAAAACAAACAAAAAAACAGTTTTTTTTTTTTTTGGACACATGGCCAGGCCTGACTATATAGAAATTGAATAATTTTTACATTGGCTTAGATATTGGTGGCATGTAACTATTATATAAAATCCCACATCTCCAACTATTTATATATTATTCTGGTACACATGCTAATAGTATTACACCAGAGGGGTCCTTTTCTCTGATACAAAGGCAGAGTAAATGTTTACATACAACAAATAAGGACTGACACTGTTCTACCATTCTGCTCCTCAAAATTCTCTTGTCATCAGTGAGGTCCATCCTGTTTTCGTCACGATAGGAGTTGTTCCTCAGATTGTCCTCTAGCAATTCCAATTTTTCTTATCAGTGAGAACCAAAATGTGTCATCCTCCTTTCTATATTTAGGAATTGTAGGAAGCTGTGCTATGACATGTGAGATGTGAGGAGCATCTGTTAAAGAGAACGCTAGAATTTGAAGGTGTGAAACGTTTAAACACACAATAAGCTTCGGGCTCAGCTTCCTCCTAGGATGACAAAAGGCTTGCAGTATTAGAGAACTAATTCTCAGCGTATTTCTATGAGGTAGGTTTCATCTTCCACAGATGCAGAGATACATAAAAATGGTGCATTGACCCAGTGCTAAGTTTTGTATGTCTAGCTTGATGTTAACAGTAGTTCTGAAGGTAGAGGGTTGGCGATTTGTATTTTAACAATTTCCTTATTTAGAACAATCATCGCTCTTGGCTGTAGCTTAACGCTTTTACACTCTTTTTTAGGGCTCAAAAAATACATGTGTGTATACAAGATAGTTTTGGATTTTTTGTGTCTCAGTAATACAGAAAACTTCCAGAAATACAAGGTTGGGCAGTCAAGTTACTGAGCTTATCTTAGAAAAAGTGCTACACCCCTCATTGCTGAATATCACTATGGGCACCAAATGGCCAAGGGGAGTACTTCAAAGGCAACTTATTCAGCAATGAGGTAGGTAGCATCTTTTCTAGGATGAGTTTATGAATTTAAATATCTGACCTCATACACATCAACCCATCAGTTAAACTTCATTCCTGTGTCTATTTGGATGCCTTTGACCGTTGCAGAAAGGTGAGTCTACTGTTTGTGTTATGCCGGCTCTTTCAGTCTACTGTAATCTTGTTTATTATTTAGAGGCCCCCAGTTATCCACTGATGTGACTATTAAGCAACCTCGCTTAGAGCTCTGGTGCTATCTCCCCCTGTTTTTTCAATCATACTCTCTTGGAAGAGTCTTTAGTTTAGGCCCACATCAACAATAAAAGATAATAAAATGATGGCTTTGTTTCTATTTTAATTATGGTAAGGTAATTTATAAATACTTTGTTTACTTAGAATCCATAATCATTCTTCACATTTCAGTCTGGTTTAAGCATTATTGTTTTTATGGTTGTTTTGGGCTGGATCTTAAGCCATCAAATCTTCCTCAATAAAAGATGGCATTGCTAAATTCATACCGTGCTTCTACTTAACTATTATTGTCCCATGATAAATATATCCTGTCATCTCATTCTCATTTCGCTTTTGCTTCATGACTCAAGAGTATCGTTTTCTCCGTGTTCTGGACAGAGGTTTAAGTGAGGTGATCAATATTTCACGACTTGCTGGTGGACACACACAAATACTTATTTCTTCTTATAGTGTTTCCTCTATCTGCTACATGATCTTTCTGTCTTGTTATGTTCCCTTATTTCCACCCAACTCTGACTCCAATTTTAAATTGGAGCTCAAATCCCACCTTTCTGGGTTTTCCCAGATCTTTCCATTTTCCCTCCAGTAATCTCACATCATACTGCAAAAACTTAACACCACCTGCCTCGCCTTATGTATAGATGAGGATGTTTTTGTTTCCCCCCTGTGAAAACAGCTACCAAAGACAGAATTTTGTAACCCCCCCGCCGGGCGTCTGCCTTATCCATAACCTGTATTCGGGGATATTGAGTACTGCAAATGAGAAAGTTTCTTAGCTAAGTTATTGATTCCCTTGCATTCACTGGCCTTGACATACTCGTGTCTATCTACTTTGTCAGGAGACAGATGAAAGGAAATGAATAACCTCAGTGTTCTTCCATGGACACTGGACCCCGGGGACTTTCAGTTCTGTTTTCATTTTCAGCTCTGTGTTAGTCAGAAAATCAATTAGCCTTTATAAACCTTAGTTGGTTTACCTAAAAAAAAAGAGATGATGGTACCTTCTCCTTGTTGTGATGATTAAATAGATAATAATTGCAGGGAGCGTGACACAGTTCTGGGGCATGAAGAAAGAGCTGAATGAATGCTACTTGCTAAAAATAGGAGTAGCTGTTACTACTGTCTTCCTCAGTAAAGTCTACTCGGGATAGCTGTTAGGTATGCAAGGGGACTGTTTACATGGCGGGACCTGGAATATATTGTCCTGAGTAAAGTATCTCAAGAATAGAGGAAAAAGTATCCAATGTACTCAGTACTTCTATGATGCCAACTTATATTTACTCACACTTTCTTCTGAAAGATAGAACACAACTATAGCCCAGGATGAAGGAGAGAAATGGAGTGGGAAGGGAGGAGCGGGGGAGGTCTGACAGAGGGAGGGTAAGCGGCGGGACCACACCTATGGAGCATATTGCAAAGGTACAAGTCAAATCTGTCATGTGTAGAACATAAATGTTTTAACACAATAATCAAGTAAATGAGGTGAAAGCTATATTAATTAGTTTGATGTGAGCGTGTCAAATTGTATAAAAAAAGCACTACATTGTACCCCACATATGTATAAATGTATTCATGATCTCTATGTATGTGACTTAATAAAAATAAGAAGTAGGAAAATATGTTTATAAATATAATAACTTTATAATATAAAGTTTGTATTTAGATTATATAAGGAACTCCTACAATTCAACAGTATTAAGAAAAAAAGACCCAGTTAAAAACTGGGCAAAGGATTTGAATTGACATACTTTGGAGAAGATGGACCAACGGCCAATATGTGCATGAAATGATACTCAAACTGATTAGCCATCAGGAAAATGCAGATCAGAACTGTGGTGAGATACCTTGTTATGCCCACTAGGATGACTTAAATAAAAAAAAGATAAAATAAGTATTGATGAAGATGGGGAGCAATTGGAACACTTACGCATCGCTGGTCAAATTGCAAAATGATGCAGCCAATCAGCTCCTCAAAATGTTAAAAATAGAGTTATCACCTCTTCATCCAAAAGTTCCCCTTGGGTGGTGCCTGTGGCTCAGTGGGTAGGGCGGTGGCCCCATATACCAAGGGTGGCAGGTTCAAACCTGGCCCCGGCCAAACTGCAACAAAAAGATAGCTGGGCATTGTGGGGGGCACCTGTAGTCCCAGCTACTCAGAAGGCTGAGGCAAGAGAATCGCCTGAGCCCAGGAGTTGAGGTTGCTGTGAGCTGTGTGATGCCACGGCACTCTACCAAGGGTGACAAAATGAGACTCTGTCTCTACTAAAAAAAAAAAAAAGTTCCATTCATAGGTCTAGAGCCACAAGAAATAAAAACATACATTTCATTCATACATAAATGAAAACATACAAAATGTATGTATGAGTGTTTATTAGTGTTTATTGCACTGTGGTTCCTAATTACCAAAAAGCATAATCAACACAAAATGCCCATTGAGTGATAAGTTAATATACAAAATGTGCTTATATTTACATAACAGAATGTTATTCAGCAATAAACTGTACTATAATGTACTACAACACAGATGACCCCTGAAAAGAGTCAGGTGAGTGCAAGAAAGTCATTATAAAAGGTCACATATCCTATGATACGTTTCACTGTAATGAAATGTCCAGAGTTAGTCAAATTTATAGATGAGTAGTTGCCAGGGGCTGAGAGGAGAGGGAAATAGCCATAACTCCAAAAGAAGCTTGGTGGTAAATTTATTTTTAAAAATATTTATTCATTTATTTTGAGACAGAGCCTCACTCTGCTGCTCAGGTGAGAGTGCTCTGGCATCAACTAGCTCACAGCAACCTCAAACTCCTGGGTTCAAGCAATCCTCCTATCTCAGCCTCTCAAGTGGCTGGGACTATAGGCACCTGCCTGAACGCCCAGCTAATTTTCCTATTTTTAGTAGAGATGGGGTCTTGCTGTTGCTCAGACTGGTCTCCAACCCCTGAGCCCAAGTGATCTTCCCACCTTGGCCTCCCAGAGTGCTGGGATTATAGACGTGACCCAGTGTGCCTGGCCCCGGCTACTAAATTTATATGGAGCCTCTTTTCATGTGGTGAACATATTCTGAAATTCGATAATGGTAATAATTGAACAACTCTTGAAAAAACTAAAAACCATTGAGCTGTTTAAAGGGGTGAATTTTGAATTTTATGGTATAAAAATTATATCTCAATAAAATTCATGGGGTCACACATACATACACACACACATCCCCTAAGGTTTAGGTACCTCAGAGGCAGTATCTGGTAGAACTTATTTTGTAAATAAACCCTTGGCCTTATCCACTATGCTTCTTGAGGAGAATACTGATGTGCATGGAATTTGTAAATCAGAGTTTTACTCTTATCATCTTCATCTACACCAAACAAAAACTGGAGTTACCACCACCATGTTGCTGCACATAGTAACGCTTTCATACCCCTTAAAGCCACTGTAATATGCTTTTAATCCATTATAAAGGAATATTACAGAGCCCAGGATGACTCCAGTGTAACGCTGGGAAACCACACTGCCTGAGGTCTATTACAGACTGCCTTAACATCTTTTATGTAGCATCTAGCATTCTCAGGATGCAGATTTTGTCTCCTGCCTTTGCTGCAATATTGTTTGTAATTTACCTGAGGGCTTTCTGCTCTCTGCCCCGGGATTTCTCCCATATTGAGCGTTAATAGGCCTTGGGAACCTCGGTGAAAGGAGAACAGTGAGGAGGTAAAGTTCTGTGTTCTAAGTGGACACATTGGAGGTTCATTTTCCAATGTAGTGTCTAATTGTCCCCGAGTTGGCCGTGGTGGTAACCAGTTTAATAACTACCCTGGATTAGCGTTTCCTCCTTTCCTTCTCCTTGCTGCCCACCATCCCTTCACTTGCTGCCTCCTCCTGTTTCCTGGGACCCCTTCTCACACTAAACTTCTTGCATAGAATCCCTTGTCTCAGTGTCTTTTTTTAGGAGATGTCAAGCTAAGACTCATTGTTTGACTCTTGAAACTTCTACTTCATCTTCCTTTTTTTTTTTTCTTTTTTTTGAGACAAGAGTCTTACTCTGTTGCCCCAGGCTAGAGTGACTTGGCCTCAGCCTCCCCAACAGCTGAGAGTACTACAATGCCTGGCTAGTTTTTCTATTTTAGTAGAGATGGGATCCCACTCTTCTTAGGCTGGTTTTGAACTCCTGAGCTCAAGCATTCACCTTCCTCCACCTCCCAGAGTGCTAGGATTACAGGTATGAGCCACCATGCCTGCCCGGCTGACTCTTAGAATTTCTAAGACCCTATGTGAGTTACGTAATTTCTGTTGTCTCAGTTGCTTCATCTATGTAGAATAATAATAATGAAAGTTGCCTCTTGTGCAGAAAAGAGTTGACATAGTAGGCCTGAGATTTCTATCCTTAGAGAGGCCTGCTGTGAGACTGCCTTTTGGCTGGCATCTGAGATCTTGAATTTAGTGCTGACATGTAAGTGATACAAAGTGGTCCACTGTGCCTAGACCTACCAATGTGGTTGGTTAATGCTCAATACCTGTGTCGTTTTGGCAGTGTAGAATTTGGGTACATGGTAGTGTATGGGAGGGAAAATAGCTTCCTTGCTACCCTTCTAGTTTCTTTGACTGGGCAATAAAGTATATTGACACAGGTACATTTAACAGGAGAAAAGCATAGGAATCCCACAAAATGGGAGACTTGAAGAAGGGTCAGATGATTGAAGCTTATATAGCATCCTGAGCTACAGAAAGGAACAGGGAATTGAGGCCTGGGATGGGGAGGAGGGGAGAGACAAATTATGGGGGGAATACAAGTGAATATGCTGAATAAACATTGTCGGGTTATGCAGGTAAAAAGTCTTTCCCCTAGTAAGTTGTCTGTAGCACCCTTCTTCCTGATACAGATACTTTTCCTAATGTAGATTTCTTTTAAAATGTAAATTTCCTTTACAAAAGGACAGCCTTTGCAGAGCTACTCCTGTGTCTACAGGTTTCTCAGAATAACCAGCCAGATATATGCCAGAGAAGTATATTTTGGGGTGGCATATTCTGGTCTCCTACAGTCATATTCTGGGGTGGTTGTCTGAGCACTAACCGTAAGCGGAGGATACCTATGTGACTCGCTTCTGCCCACTCCCACTCTCAGCCCTTCACGCCCCCATCTGGGCACTGAGTCCTTCATAGTCTTTCCTGCACAGAAATCTTACACATGTGTGACTGCGTTTTTGTTCCTGGGGAAGACTACACTCTGTGTGAGCACCTCATGGGAGGGAGAGAGCAGAAGGGAGCTTGCAGATGGAGTCCTTCCAGTCAGCCTTCTATCTTTTTTTCTTTATTGAGAGTTAATAACTGTGGACCATTATTGCACTTGACATCATCAGTCCTACACATGAGTTTGACTTAGATTCTGAGTGTGGCATGTTCTAGAAAACCTCTGAATGTGAGAAAGAGTGGTCTTGGAGACTCCTGACACACCTGCTAAGGTTGCGGTGAAGATTAGATGAGATAAAGTGTATAGAAGACTGTTCAGTACAATGTCTCTAACCTCCGACCGAATGTTAAGATTTAGTAAACGCATGGAGGTCTCAGTTGCTGTTGGGATCCCCTAATGAATCATACTCACTGTGTCTAAGATTCATATCAGCATTTCAAGAGGTATAAAGTGATAGATTGTATTAGAAGTACTAGGATTTGATTGTAGTTCAGTAATGCTAAATGCAATTGCGTTAAAAGCCTGGTCCTGCTCCCCTATCTTTGACGCAGCCAGTAGAAAATGAAGAAGAGGAGCTAATGACACTTCTTGTCAACACAGGGCTCTTCCCCATGCACTCCACTTAAAGTCACAGATCTGAAGTTGTTTTCTACTGTGCTGCACCTTCTACTGCTCATTTCTTCAGCGACGCCATTCTCCGTTTGGAGTGACCTTCCCTGGCCATCAGCTTGCCCCTGTCTCCCCCCACTCAGCATGAACGGGCTGGCATGGTCTCTTTGTGAAGTTCTCGGGGAGTCCTTGAATCCTGTGGGTCTCTCAGGGAATAGAATGCCCTTGTTTGAGTTTTAATATCACGGATTTGAGTACAAAGATCTGTATTCTCCATATGGCTTTGCTTTCAGCTTTCAGACCTTGAGAAGGTTACTTAGGTTTTTGCAGACTCAGTTAGATAATCCATGACTCTAACACAACTTATTTACCAGAGGTTGTTTCCTGAGCTATAGTGGAATAGGAAACACATGTGTTAAAATACTGGTAAAAAAAAATGTATGGAGACTAAAACACCAAAACCTCACCCCCGGGTTTGCTTTTTTTTTTTTAAATAGATTTTTCCTCCTTGCCGCATAGTTTTATGTTGCCATTATGTTCTTACTTTTTGATGTTTTTATGTTTTGTGTCTTCAAATATATTTATTATGAAGGTTGAGACTGCCTCTTCTACATTTTGACATTCCCTAGAGTAGTTAGAGAAGTGGTATGCAATTAGGTGGGGCTCAGTAAGAATCTTACAGGGTTTATTGAGGAGGATCTGTGAGTTTGGAAACTGATTCATTGGGATTTTTGGAAGAGAAGAGTGTCCGGTAGAGAATAACTACTTCACCTACAGAATGGGAGCTACTCAAGCGGCAGACTTCAGGGTCATTGTGGGGGAGTCAGATCTTCTACACTGCTGGTTAATGACTCCTTAATTTTTTGCTGCTTTAGAAGTGCCCTATTGGCCTGTAATTTCATTTCATTAATTATGCTCAGACATAGTAGTATCTGAGACAAACAACCTGTAGATTTCCATTTCACCTTCAGCATTGGCAAATATTTATTACTATTTTGAGTAGGGCTACTGAGTTCATTATTAATAGCTTTTTTTTTTTTTTTTTTTTTTAGACAGAGCCTCAAGCTGTTAACCAGGGTAGAGTGCTGTGGCATCACAACTCAAAGCAACCAACCACAACTGGGCTCAAGTGAGTATCCAGCCTCCCCATAACCACAAGCAGAG
>CAUYTI010024473.1:0-23075 GCA_963575145.1 Galago senegalensis | reverse complement strand
CCAGCTACTTGGGAGGCGGAGGCAGGAGACTCGCTTGAGCCCAGGAGTTGGAGGTTGCTGTGAGCTGTAATGCCACGGCACTCTACCCAGGGGGACAGCTTGAGGCTCTGTCTCAAAAAAAAAAAAAAAAAAAAAAAGAAGGAAAAGAAAAATTATCCCGTGTGGTATAGTGTGCACCTACAGTAGTCTCAGCTGCTCAGGAAGCTGGGGTGGGAGGATTGCTTGAACCCAGGAGTTCTAGCTGCAAGAACTATTATTCCTGTCTCAAGATAAAAGGTAAGCAAATATTTAAGATACTTTTGAGGGAACCAGCTGCATTGGAACTGGTTCAAGGAGCAGTGGGGGAAATTAGTATGGGTACTAAAAAAAGAATGTCTGAATAGGATTGCTAGGTTGGACACAAAACTGGTTAATGACCCTCTGAGAATGTGGGAATAACAAATTCAGTTTTTCCTACTATACATATTTGAATATACTTCTGACACCAGATGTGTGGGAATTTTTCTCTGAGCCTTGATTTTGCCAGAGGTTGTAAAAGTACAGCCCCACCTCCAGAAGCCCCTCAGGAATTTTGATGTAGGGTTTGGAAACATAGTTCCAGCTCCTTTCTCAGGAATCTTTCCTACTTACTGGGGCTGTATTTGCAGTCCTGATCCTGTGACCACTATCAGGTAGGGTTGAGAATGAGGTGATGTGGAGAAGAAAGGAGAAATTACAGTGACACCAGGAGAGCCCTCAAATACCCCAGGTCTCTAAACTTTTACCTTGATTCCTCTATTACAGCGGTTCTCAACCCATATGAACTGTATTAAAGGGTCGCGTTGTTAGGAAGGTTGAGACCACTGCTCTGTTAGGACTTCATCTACAGGTTTTGGTTTTATAATACTGGTAGGAGAAGTGTTCCCTGGCCAGACATAACACCCGCTTTCCTAAAACATTCAGGTGAAGGAGAGCTTTACATGAAGCCTGTTTAAACGTCGACACATGTGATCTCAACCTTTACCTTTCTGTGTTCTCTGGTTCTTGGTATCTAGTAGCCATGGTGAGGGCTTCACCAGTGGCTCTGGGGCAACTAAGATGGCACCTGGGCACCCATGTCAAAGAGTTTAAGGAGTTTCTCTTTGCCACCTCCTGACCATTGTATCCACTTTGTGTCTCCAGCTGGGGGGTGCGCAAAGGAACCCTGCCTTTGGCATTCTTTTTTTTTTTTTAGAGACAGAGTCTCACTTTGTCACCCTCTGTAGAGTGCTGTGGCATCACAGCTCACAGCAACCTCCAGCTCGTGGTCTTAGGTGATTCTCCTGCCTCAGCCTCCTAAGCAGCTGGGACCACAGGCACCCGCCACAATACCCGGCTATTTTTTTGTTGCAGTTTGGCTGGGGCTGTGTTTGAACCTGCCACACTCAGTATATGGGGCCAGGGCCCTACTCACTGAGCCACAGGCACCACCTGCCTTTGGCATTCTTTATCTTGACTATTGCCCCAGGTAATTTCAAATCACATTTCTCACTGTGGTCTTTGCGCTCTGGCTTGACGTTTCTCCAGCCGGGGTACAGTAATGATGGGGACCAGGTGGCTCTCTCAGGACACTCAGCCTTTGGCAGTATTGCATTGAGACCTTTGTTTTAACCTCATCAATTTCTGTTTTATTCATCTCATTTCTTAATAACCATCTACAGACTTTTACCTGCTGGGATAAGCCCTGTGACTCTCCCCTTTCTTTTTCTTAGTATCATCAGCTCAACAATATTTTCTTTATTTATCGTATTTCTTAATGGCCATTTAAAAAGTGCTCACTTTCCTGGAAGGAGTCCTTTTGCTATCCTCATTCTCTTACTAACTTTTTATTAGCTTCTGTGAGACCCAGAAGGGAGTCTGAGACTGCAAATCTAATGAGATTTCCTGAATTCTTTCTCAGTTTTGTGGCAGTAAGTGACATTGGGAGCTCCACATTAAAGGGTGCTCCTGGCATACTCAGTGGGTGAATGCCCAGACATGAAGCCACTCCCATGTGGCTTGCATACAAGGTGCATCAGCTGCTCCATCTGGGGTGTTCTACTTGGCATTTGTAAGTGGAGTGGGGCTGTCCCTCTTCTCAGAGTAAACAGGCGTACAGTGGCTTTTTTATCCAGTCTATCAGGCTGGCTCTTCCTCAGGAATCACCTCCTTGTGTGTGGGTGACGTGTAGCCATCTGATTGTTCCACAGTGAGCCGTGAGTCCCGCATCCCCAAAATGTGCTCTTGCACTCTGCAGCGTCACATAGAAACTTAGAGACCCACACTTAGTCACCCTCAAAATCTACTGCAGTGGAGGCTCTTCAGGAAGCTGACGCCAGTTACAGAATGAAGCATTTGCTTCACGTGGTAGATGCCCTTTGTAGGGCTCTAGAGAAAACTTTCTGGTCCCCCTCTGAAGGTTCTCTGAAAATCAGATGACAAAAAGGCAGATTAATGGGAGAAGGGGCATCCAGACGCACTAATGTGAAGCAGTGGGAAGAGGTGAGGGATTCCCTCAACATCCCACGGACACAAATAGTTGTATATTCTTTCCTGGGGAGGGAGAAGATAGTGAATGGAGACAGTTCTTTTGAGCAGCAGTAGAGCCAGGAAGAGGCCTTTTTACGGTGTGGGGCCTTGCAAAGGAGCACGGAGAGCTGACACTAAGGACCCAGAACAAGTCGGGACTTTTAAAGGCAGGGGCACATTTCAGGCTTGCACAGTTGTAAGACAATTCTTGGAGGGTTTGCCTTGGCCTGGCCCAAGAAGGCGGGATATCCTGAAGTGGGGCCTCAGGGCCCTCTGGGTCATAAGTGGAGTCAGAGATTCTTGGAATGTTACTATGGGTGTGACTGGTCCCCTCAGGAGGAAATGTAGAACAAAGAACAATCAGGGTTCAGTTCCTCAACTGCCCCTTATCTGCATTTTTTGTCCTTTAGAACACTTGTTAAGATGCTATATTTTTAGTTTCCATAGGGAAACAGAACCCTTGGAGACAGGCTGGCTTGGGGGACCCTTGTTCTCTCAGATGTCCGGTTCACTTTTCCAGGCTATGGCTCCCAGGTGTAGAGGACTTCTGAAAGGATCAAGATTCCCCTTGTATTTCCATACTTGGGAGGTTCAGCACACCCCTAAAAGGTGTTCTTGCTGCATTTCATCTTTATTTCCTTACGCATCTGGTGGATCATCTCCCTGGGACTTGGATCTATCTTTTTTTCTTTTTCTTTTTTTTCCAGAGACAGAGTCTCACTCCATTGCCCTTAGTAGAGTGCCTGTGGTGTCACAGCTCACAGCAGCCTCCAGCTCTTGGGCTGAGGCACTTCTCCTGCCCCAGCCTCCCGAGTAGCTGGGACTATAGGCGCCCGCCACAACGCCTGGCTATTTTTTGTTGCAGTTTGGCTGGGGCTGGGTTTGAATCCACCAACCTCAGTGGCACCCTACCCACTGAGCCCCAGGCGCCGCCCTGGATCTGTCTCTTAATTCCATTGGTGACTTTTACCAGTAGTAACTGATTGCCACGTAACTGCTGCTTCATCCCATGAGTGACCATGGCCACCCAGGAACCAAGTTTCTTATCCCTTGCCCTTTTAGCCTTGTTCTTCCAAAACCACATTTCTGTGCCCCGGGGTTGTATTATGCATATCCTAATTCTGAGAATATATAGACTCATCTTCTCCTGTTGTACTTTTCAAACCTAAGAGGGGGATTTTCCCATACGGCAGGTGGTCAGTTCTGCAGCAGCAGACCAGCTGAGTGTCCGCCCATCAATTTCTTACACAGTCTACCTGGATACAGTACAGATCCCACAGAGTGAGGGCTCAGACCCACACGCAGGCCAGTCACAAGCCCTCTCCGTGGGAAAATACATTTTCCCCAATAGAGAAGATTCCGAAGGCTACCAGTGATAACATGCGTAGGGTGTGGTATGGGGGGGCATGAGGTGCCTCCTTTCCTGCCCTGTCCAGGTGGGCCACCCTCTCTCGAAGTTCCTCAAACCTGGTCCTTCATGGCTTTTGTGGAAGCTTTGTTGCATAGGCCTGATGGATTAAATTGTTGGCTCTGGTGCTTGGCTTACCCTTGAGCCCTCAACCCTCTAAGCCTGCTTTGGACTTGATAGTGACCAGCCACCACCCAGCTCATTGGCATATGAAAAGACACATTTCTTTGAAGAGTCTAAGGATTTTAAGAGTTGCAGGCTGAGGAAATAAATATTTCAAAATATCACAGTCATACGGGGCAGTGAAACTATGTCTTTGGAATTGTCTTTTACACCAATTTGTCAGACACAAAGTACATTTTCAGGTGCTCCCTTTATCTTGTATCCAAAGCTCTGTCTTCTTAATCAATAGATGGGTTTTTAACAAAGGCATATTCTTCTAGAGCGAGCATTAGCCAACTTAGAAAGGGCCACACAGGACTTTTCTGGACCACACAGGGTCTCGCCATTTCCTCATTGCATTTCAAGTGCTAAATGGTTACATGCGACCAACCACTGGTTGCCAGTTTGGACAGTACCTCTAGAGAACATTTATGTCATTGGAGGCAGTGCCACTGTGCGCACTGGGCCTGCCACCTAATACTATTACATTGAAAGAACATGCTGCCATTCTTTTACCAGGTTTTCAGGGTTTTTGTAATTTTTGTTCATTGTATCCTCTTGTCACCATTAATGCCCATGTTACAAAAAGCTCGGCACTTATCCAGGAAGCCCCATCAGAAGAACAGGACAAGAAGCTGGGGAGAAGGAAAGAGAAGTCTGTTGCTTTGCAGGCAATGAAGGAAAAATGGGGGACTCTCAAAGTGAGGGCCCCCCGGTGTGGGCTTTTGTCATAACTGCAGTTAATGAGTCTTGACCTGCACCCACCACCCACTGGAGAGGCCCACCTGGTCAGTCTCTTGTAGTGCAAAGAACAAAAGATAGTCCCTAACCCTTCCTGACGGTTCCCACACCCAGGCAAGGACACTGGTCTCTCTCTCTTTTTTTTTTTCAAAAGGGGGGGGTAATGAGACAAAAAACCATTTTTGCCATTTTTGTTCAAGACCATTCCCTCTGTTACATATTCTCCACTCTCATTTTTACATTTCCATGTCTATAGGAGGCAAGGTGACGACTCTGTTAACACCCAGAGATTATTCTCGATCACACACAGGTACAGACGAGCCTTGTTGTATTGAGTGATGGGAGGAGGTGGTAGCAGCTCCTAAGGCTAGAGAATTATCCCCAGGAAGTTTTATAAGGAATCACAGATGACATTTTCAGTAGCTGGGTGTTCTTGTTTTTTTTTAACTTGTTATTGGTGCCTCGATTCTAAAGCTTGAAAACTTCCAAAAAATCAAGGAAATCATCTCTATCTGTAGTATTTGTGCATTTGAATGAATTCCTCTCTCTCCAAGGTTCATAAAATCTGCTAAAATTCCCAGCCTGCCAGGAATTTCTTTAAACAGCATGGAAGGCTGAAGCTCTGCCCATGAAACAGGCTCCAGGCCAGTTTCCTGGGGGTGGTTCCACACAAGATTTGTTCCTCCACGGCGTCCTTCCCATCCCTGATGCAGTAAAATTCTTACACATACCACTCCAGAGACAGCCTAGATTGCACAGTTTATCTAATCCTGTCCTGTAAAAAACAAACGCGGGTTCTTAATGACCTTATGGAGACAACTACATTGCCATGAAAAGTGAAAGGTCTCAGGGAAAGTATTTGTAACTCCTAAAGTCTGAAGGGTAGGGAGAACAAGATACTTAAAAATTAGTTTCATTTCAATTTATAAAAGCATAGCTTACTAAATTGAAAAATTTTTTTAAATGAATGAAGGCTAGCATGGTGGCTCACACCTGTAGTCCCAACACTCTGGGAGGCTGAGGCCTCACAAGTTCAAAACCAGCCTAAGCAAGAAAGAGCAAGACCCTGTTTCTAAAAAAAAATAGCCAAGTGTTGTGGTGGGCACCTGTAGTCCCAGCTACATAGGAAACTGAGACAAGAGAATCACTTGAGCTTTGAGATTGCTATAAGCCAGTGGTTCTCAACCTGTGCGTTGTGACCCACAGGAACTGTGTTAAAGGGCCACAGTATTGGGATGGTTGAGAATCACTGCTATAAGCTGTGATGCCATGGCATTTTACTGAGGGTGACAAAGTGAAACTATCTCAAAAAAAAAAAAAAAAAATGAAAAAAGGATTCTCCAGATACCTTCTAGAAAATAGAACAGGTTTTAAAATGAATACAGGGCAGCACCCGTGGCTCAAAGGAGTCGGGTGTTGGCCACATATGTTGGCGGTTCAAACCTGGCCCTGGCCAAAAACTGCAAAAAAAAAAAAGAAAAAAGAACACTATTCCAAATAACTACAGTTGGGTTTTTTCATTAATTAATACAGTCTTATTTCTGGTCCACTGGATTTTGGGTCAAGATATCTGATCACAAAGGGTCCCCAAGTCCCACCTGCGTCCTTTAATGCAGGGGGGTCAGTTACCTGAGGGATGTCAGCTTACGCTCTGTGAGTTAGTTTCTTCAGGTAGCTCAGGGTTAAGAATGTCTGGTCTGGCAGACCTTTCTGCAAGGCTCTGGCTGTCGTCCTTTGTTATAGCCCGGCTTTCTGGCTTGTTCGTAGTTGATAGCCAAGCTATAAATCCAAGAAAAGAGGAAAGCAGTTGTTATCATGAGCTAGATAACCCCGGTGAGGACGGAGGAGAGTAAAAATTCTGTGGGGTACAATACACACCTTCTCTACGATCTGATCGTTGTTTATCTGAATAGTAAGAACATATACTCGTCTGATCTCCGAAGCTTAGCAGGGTCCGGCCTGGTTAGTGCTTGGATGGAAGAACGTATTATGGACATTAATAAGGCCAGTCTGTCATGTAATGTGTAGTCTCTAAAGAAAATACTTAGAAGTTTTTACCTGTCCAAAGTATCCAAAAAGACCAGGCTTCCCCTTTGATTTGACACAACCTAATGATATCAAGCTATTTATGAAGGACAGAACACCCCACAGGAGTTAATTCGTTTTAGCATCCTTCTTGTTAAAAGGTGAAAAAACAAATCTTTGTGATTTCTTGGGGACCTTTGGGAACCCTCAAAGATAGGGTAGATGTAAAAGACACACAGAGTTGCATAATACTCAGTAACAGAAATTACCAGGTTGTGGTTGAGTTTCAAAAATGCCAGTAAGTGTAGTTGGGTGTTGTGGTAGACGCCAGTAGGCCCAGCTACTTGGGAGGCTGAGGCAAGAGGATCACTTGATTCTAAGAGTTTGAGGTTGCTGTGAGCTATGATGCCACAGCACTGTGCTCAAGGCAATAGAATGAGACTCCCTTTAAAAAAAAAAAATGGCCCACCAACCCAGGAATGGGTTAACAAGCTGTGTATATATAGGCCACGGAATACTATTCAGCCATTAAAAATGTGGAGACTTTACATCCTTTGTATTAACTGCGATGGAAGTGGAGCACATTATTCTTAGTAAAGCATCACAAGAATGGAGAAGCATGAATCCTATGTATTCAGTTTTGATATGAGAACAATGAATGACCTAGTACACAGGGGTTGGGGAAAAGAAGAGCAGAGAGAGGGTAGGAGGGAGGGGCGTGGGGTCTCAATGTGTGACACACCTCTTGGGGGCAAGATGTGGTTGTAAGAGGGCTCTTCCCTCGCAAATGCAGTCAGTGTAACCTGGTTACTTGTACCCTCAGTGAATCCCCAACAACAACAACAACAAAAATGCCGTGGTAGGTGGAAGAAGCCCCACCTGAAAGAGGACATGCTGTTGTAATCCTGTTCCTGTCACGTACTGGACAAGGGTAAACAACTGTGTAATTAATGGTGAAAAAAACAGAGTGATTAAGACAAAATAATTAGAAAAAGACCGTAAACAAAGACTAGGTATTAGATTAAGAAATTATCGTTTGTTTTGTTTGATACAGTAATTACATAGTGATATATTAAAACGCGCACGTGAGGGGGGGTGTGTCTACCCACATACTTCAAACCTCTGCTCAGTGGCCAGGTGTGGTGGTGGGTGCCTGGAGTCCCGGCTGCTAAGGCGGCTGAGTTGGAACGGTGGCTGGAGACCAGCAGCTCAGGACTGCACTGTGCTGATTTGTGCCCGTCAGTAGCCACTGCACTCCAATATAGCAAGAGCCTGCTACTAAAAAAAAATAAATTTTTTAAAAAGTAAAAAACAATACCGTGTCTTACTTAGAAATTAACCACATTCAAAGAGTATCTGTTAATTAACTTTATTTGATATTAGTCCCACCAAGGTCTTAAAATTAATTAGGGATCTTGGAAATTGTGCTTAACCTGACAACTTAATTCAGTAAGTTTATATATATTCAAGTTAGTTGAATGTGTGGTTTTATGTTTTCATAATCATAAATACACATGAGGAATATTAGCTTACTGATCAGTTAGCCAGTACAGTTTAGGAAATTTAATCTCCTTATGAGAAAAAGAAATCTTTTAAAAAAACACATGTATTATTATATTCTAAATCAGGGAAAGGACATTTATTTTTAAATTAACATTTAAATGATCAAATAAGACTGATTTGCCTACAAATTATTTTGATTACATGAATTTGGACTCTTAAAAACAAATGGTTGGGGTTTTTTTGTTTTTTTTTTTTTAGAGACAGAGTTTCACTTTATCACCCTGGTAGAGTGCTATAGTGTCACAGCTCACAGCAACCTCCAGCTCCTGGGCTTAGGCAATTCTCCTGCCTCAGCCTCCTGAGTAGCTGGGACCACAGGCGTCCGCCACAACACCCAGCTATTTTTTTGTTGCAGTTTGGCCAGGGCTGGGTTTGAACCTGCCACCCTTGGTGTATGGGGTCGGCGCCCTACTCACTGAGCCACAGGTGCTGCCCAAAAACATGATTTTGAAGTCTCAGATTCTGTATGTGTTTATGTATTTTAAGAGATGGAGTCTTACTGTGTTATATCTGCTGTCCTTGAACTAGACTCAAGTGATCCTTCTGCCTCAGCCTTCCCTGAGTAGCTAGGACTGCAAGAGCATAAAATACCACTGTCACTGACTTGGGCTTTGGTTTTCTGTCCTTAAAAGGGTAATACAGGCTCGGTGCCTGTGGCTCAAGTGGCTAAGGCGCCAGCCACATACACCTAAGGTGACGGGTTCAAATCCAGCCCGGGCCAGCCAAGCAACAATGATGGCTGCAACCAAAAAAACAATGGCCAGGCGTTGTGGCGGGTGCCTTTGGTCCCAGCTACTTGGGAGGCGGAGGCAGGAGACTTACTTGAGCCCAGGCATTGGAGGTTGCTGTGAGCTGCAATGTCATAGCACTCCATCCAGGGGGACAGCTTGAGGCTCTGTCTCAAAAACAAACAAACAAAAAAAAGGGTAATAGATATTTAAGTACATATTGAATGTATTAGCTGTTCAGTTTATTTTTTTTTAGGAATTCTAAAAACATGGATTTGTGTAAATACTTATAATTCTCTACCAACCAGTTAAGACAGAGGATCTTTAAGAAACTTTATACTGTACCCCAGAAGTGCACTAATGTACATAGTTATCATTCAATAAAAAAAATTAAAAAAGTAAAAAGAAACTTTATAATCTGGGCGGTGCCTGTAGCTCAATGGAGTAGGGCACTGGCCCCATAAACTGGAGGTGGCAGGTTCAAACCCAGCCCCAGCTAAAAAAAAACCCCTGCAAAACAAATTAGAAAAAGAGAAACTTTATAATCTAATTTTTGAAATAATTAATTTGTTAATTAATTATTAAATGGAAGTAGGAATACATTTCACATTCACACCATGAAAAATAAGTTTTTGTTATTTATATTCACAAACACACAGAACTTCCAGCTTTGGTTCTACAATCTTAGCCAAGGTAAAAAATAATTCAAAACCACATCACTGCTCCAGATTTTAAAAAGGCTGTTCTCCTTCATTGGTCTTGAGATGTGATCTTTTTATACAAACAGAAGAACAAAAAAGACTAAAAGCATGTTTTCTCTTTCTTTCCTTCTTTATTTTTTAAGGCAGGGCCTCTTTCTCTTACCCCACCTCCACCCCAGGCTGAAGCCCAGTAGCACAAGATTAGGCGTATGCTACCTGCTACCATGCCCAGCCTTTTTTTTTAAGCAATGAGGTCTTCTATGTTGCCCAGTGTGGTCCCAAACTCTTGGCCCCAAGTGGTCCTCCCACCTCAGCCTTCCACAGTACTGAGATTACAGATATGTGCCCAGCCTTAAAAGAATATTTTCTTGAAGTTTCATATCTAACAGAAAATGGAATTCTTATTCTCTACCTGACAAATTACTATGTGGTCATACCATAAAATCAGATATCTAGCAGAGATAAATTATTAGCCGTACCTATACAAATTCATATATACAAAGGATACAGTTGAAACTGGCCTAGTAATAACATGTATACTAGTCTCTGGACCAACAGTGGAAAGGAACATGGGGCTGAGAACAGTGAAACAAAAATAGAAGAAGAAAAGAAAACGGAAGTTAAATTCTCTAATCTCTTGCTGCTTGGTATTCTCTGTGGGAGTCAAGATGAGACATGCCTGGGCTTAAACAGCTGCGGGCGTGCCCTTTGGGGGCCAGTTTGCCAGTAATAGCTTCAGCAAGTGAGTTCCTTTGGACACCTCAGTGGGTCCTCCAGTACTGCCAAAGTGTAATTTTTTTTTTTTTATACACATGAGCCAGATGTGGCTCAGTTCTATAATCTGGACTTTTTGAGAGGCTGAGGTAGGAGGATCACTTGAAGCCAGTGGTTCCAGACCACTGTGGCCAACATAACATAGCAAGACCCCATCTCTAAAAATAAATAAATAAGAAAATTAGCCAGGTATGATGTATGTAGTCCCAGCTACTAATGAGGCTGAGGAGAGGGGATTGCATGAGCCTGGGAGTTTGAACTTACAGTGAGCTGTGATTGAGCTCCTGCACTCCAGCCTGGTTGACAGAGTAAAACCTTGTTTTTAAAAAACAAAAAAAGTTAGACCGGGCGCTTTGGCTCATACTTATAATCCTAGCACTCTGGGAGGGCAGAGGAGAGTGGATTGCCTGAATTCACAGGTTTGAGACCAGCCTGAGCTAGAGTAAGACCTTGTATCTAAAAATACAGCTGGGCATTGTGGCAGGCACTTGTAGTCCCAGCTACTTGGGAGGCTGAGGCAAGAGGATCGCTTAAGCCCAGGAATTCGAGGTTGCTGTGAGCTGTGACACTACAGAACTCCACCGAGGGCGACATAATAAGACGCTATCTCAAAAAAAAAGTAACTTTCTGAAAATTAGGTAACTCATGAATTAGGGACCAGCAGGAATGTAAAAGTGATTCAAAGAGCATTTGAAGTTTTCAGTTTTGTTTTTTTAATTGGCAGATAAAATTATATGTATTTATCATACACAGCATAAAGTTTTGAAGTGAGTAGACATCATGGTATAGTTAAATCCAGGTAGTTGACGTAGTTATTTCTATGATGAGAACACTTACATCCATTCTCCATTATTTTTCACAAATACATCATTAACTGAGTCACCATGTACAGTAGATCTCTTGAACTTAATTTAACTGCGACATTGTATCCTTGGAACATCTTGCTCAGTTCCCTGAACTGTGCCAGCCTTTGGGTTCTACCTATGAGTGAGGTCATATATAATACTTGTCTTTCTGTGCCTTACTTATGTCACTTAACATGTCCTCCGGTTTCATCCATGTTTTTATAAATGGCAGGAACCCCTTTCTTTTTTAATGTCTGAGTGACATCCCACTGTGTGTGAATGCTATATTTTCCCCAAGTAGCTGGGACTACAGCTGCCTGCCACAAAGCCCAGCATTTTTTTTTTTTTTTTGGTTTCTCATGGGGTCAGGTTTGAACCCACCACCTCCAGTATATGGGGCCGGCACCCTACTCCTTTGAGCCACAGGCACTGCCCCAACGCCCAGCTATTTTTAGAGATTAGGTCTTGCTCTGTCTCAGGCTGGTCTGGAACCTGTGAGCTCAGGCTATCAACCCCTCTGTCTCCCAGAGTGCTGGGATTACAAGTATGAGCCACTACACCCAGCCCATCTTTTGTCTTTTTGACAATAATCACTGTAATAGGAGTGAGGTAATATTTCTTTCTGGTTTTGGTTTGAGTTTCCCTGATGGTTAGTGATGTTGAACATTTTTTTCAGAAACACTATTCCCTCCTTTTTTGTGGTTCCAAGACCCTACTGGATGTCTGAAACTTTGCATAACATTGAAACCTAGCTACATTATGCTAAATGCTGATGATAAAGTTTAAACTATAAATTAGGCACATTAAGAGATTAACAATAGGGCAGCACCTGTGGCTCAAAGGAGTAGAGCACCGGCCCCATATGCTGGAGGTGGTGGGTTCAAACCCAGCCCCAGCCAAAAAAAAGAGAGAGATTAACAATAATAAAATAGAAAACAATATACTATAAGAAAAATATAGTGCAATAAATTTTTTTTTTTTTTACAAAGTGGAGAACTTTCATATTGGCACTTAAAACAAGCACCTTATGGCTTCTCTTGACATATCTAAATTGCCAGCTCTTGTACTTTGAAGCCATAATTAAATAAAATAAGAACTACTTGAGGACAAGCATCTAGATATAACACAGCGTTCAATATGATAACCAAGACAATTCCTGTGACCAGCGGGCAGCTGACAGGCAGTATGCACAGCACGGAGACGCTTTGTTTCATATTTCCAGAGCATGCTTGTCCTTGGGGCATGCATGGGGCATGCATGAAACCATGCATGGGGCAGGGAGTGAGTGGGAATACTATTTATGTGCATGTCTTGTTTTGAAACGCGTCTACTGAGGTCTTGTGCCTGCTTTTTTAGATTGGGTCACTTGTTTTCTTGCTGTGAGTTGAGTTCCTTGCACACTGTTACCACACGTCTGGTTTGCAGTAGTTTCTTCCGGTCTGTGGGTGGTCTCCCCTCTGTTCCCTTTGCTGGGCTAAAGCTTTTGGTTTGGTGTATTCCCATAAGGCTGTCTTGCTTTTGTTGCCTGTGCTTATGAGAGTCTTGTAGTACTTTTGTAGTTTCCAGTCTCGTGTTAAGTCTAGTTTTGAGTTCCTTTTGGTGTGTAGCGGGAGGAAAGGGCCCACTTTCTCTCCCTCTGCATGCCCACTCTTCCCAATACAGTCTCTGAAGAGACTGTCCTTTCCCTGTGTGTTCTCAGCATCTTTGTTGAGAATAAGTCGGATGTAAATGTGTGGACTTACTTCTGGGTTTTGAATTTTGTTCTGTTAACCTCTGTGTCTATTTTTATGCCAGTACCAGGCTACTTTGATAACTGTATCTTTGTAATATATTTTGTAATGTGATGCTTCTAGTTTTGTTTTTCTTAGTCAAGATTGCTTTGGCTATTTGGGCTCTTTTGTGGTTCTGTGTGAATTTTAGGATTTTTTTTTTCTATTTCTATAAAGAATGTCTTCTCTTTTTTGCAGCTTTTGGCTAGGGCTGGGTTTGAACCTGCCACCTCTAGCATACGGGGCGGCGCCCTCCTCCTTTGAGCCACAGGTACCGCCCAAGAATGTCTTTTGTAGTTATAATTTTTTTTTCTTGTTTAGAGACAGGGTCTCTATCACCCAGGCTGGAGTGCAGAGGTGCAGCCCACCTCACTGCAGCCTTGAACTCTCCTGGGCTAAGTAATCCTCCTTGCTTAGTAGCTGGGACTGTAGGCATGTACCACCATGCCTGACAAATTTTTAAAAATGTATTGATTTTCTGAGTGGATGATTTATTCATTGCTAAAAACGGGATGTTGAGGTGCCCTGCTGTTACTTTGCCGTAGTCTATCTCTCCAGATGTAATATTTTCATTCTGTACTTAGGTCCTCCAGTGCTGCCTGCATATGTATTTACAACTATTTATCATTACATAGTGACCTTTTTGTTTCTTTTGGCGATTTTTGATTTAAAATCCGTGTTACCTGATGTCATCCAGCTTCCCTCCTCTTGTGGCTTCCATTTGCTCTCACGACGCCTCGCCCCCGCCCCCGACACTCTGTCTCCAGGTGCCCTCATAGCCACAGGCAGTTTCTTGCAGGTAGTATATAGTTTGGCTTTAGTCATTTTGACTGGAGGATTTAATCTATTTACATTAAAAATTATAATTAATAAGTAAAGACTTTCTACTACCCATTTTGTTCATTATTTTCTAGTTTCGTAAAGAGGATCTGAGTATCAGCACTAAAAACAGAATGGTGGTATAAAATTGCTCTGTTAGGTACAGATTAGCTAATATCTTACAGTGACGTCATAATCTTTACGATTACTTTTCTACAAGACTGGAAAAGTTGGCATCTCTGCAGGATAAAAATCTGGACAACATGCAGCTTCACAGTCCAGACCTAGTCATGAATGTTGTGTCACACGAGAGTCTGCCTGTGCTGGCTGGGAGAGTACACGGGTCAACAAGAGCTCCCTAGGATTGAAAGGCCTTCTTTTTGCCTTATGTACAAGTATTGGATAATTTTTCTTTTTCTTTTTTTTTTTTTTTTGAGACAGAGCCTCAAGCTGTCGCCCTGTGTAGGGCACATCGGCATCACAGCTCACAGCAACCTCAACTCCTGGGCTCAAGCGATTTTCCTGCCTCTGCCTCCCAAGTAGCTGGGACTACAGGCACCGAGCCTGGATAATTTTTTTTAATGTTATTTAAACTGCTCAAATGAAACTTCCTCCTGCCTCTTTTGGTCATTTTGTCTGTCTCTTACACAATGGCTGATAGTAGGGTGGATGTCAATCTATATTCCCAAACCTCCTAATTTTTTTTTTTTTGAGACGAGTCTCATTGTGTTACCCTCAGTAGAGTGTTGTGGCATCACAGCTCACAGCAACCTCAAACTCTTAAGCCCAAGCGATTCTCATGCCTCAGCCTCCCAAGTAGCTGGGACTACAGGCGCCTGCCACAACACCTGGCTAGTTTTTGGAGTTGTCGTTGTTTGGCAGGCTCAGGCCGAGTTTGAACCCACCAGCTCTGGTGTATGTGGCTGGTGCCCTAGACACTGATCTACAGACACCGAGCCCAGGACTTCCTAATTCTTGTTCTGATATGTATTTGTTACACATTTATTGATTTGTTCAGGGTTTCTCATCAGTGGCATTATTGACATTTGGGGCCAGATAATTATTTGTGCTGCGAGCTCTACTTTGTTGGATGTTTGGCAGCTTTTCTGTCTTGTAGGTGTCGGGTGCATCCCCTCAATTATGGCAACCAGAGCTATCTCCTGACGTTGCCAGATGTCCCCAGGAAGAGCAGAATCAGAGTTGGGAACCAGAGTTAGGTGAAGAAGGCCAATCGCTGCTCTGAATACATTTACAGTCCAGTAGAGTTAACATTACCTGCTGTAGTTTAGATGATAAGATACTGTTGTGTGTGGAAGACAGAGGTTAGTGCACACACTTGGATTTCTCGGAGGGTGCTTTTGAGTAACAGTGGAATTAGATTGTAGAAATAAAACCTGTTAAAGTCCAAACTACAAGGGCTTCGAATACGGTTTTGAGTATCATGGACATCAGTCCTCCACAATGAGGAACTTTAGAAAGTTTTTGAACAGGGAAGTGAAAGGGGGATGTGTTTCCAGAAGTAACTTTGACGTTCTAACAAAGGAGTGAAATCTGAAAGACTTGGCAATGGATGAGGCACTTGTGGGGTAACCAGTGGAAATGCTTGGGGGGCCTGTTGCAGCCCAACCAAGAGTTAAAGGTTAGAGATGGGAGATGTGACCTTTTAACAGGACAGTAAAAGTCCACATTCGAGCTTGAAGAGTTTATGAGAGCACAGTTGAGGGAGAGGTCCAGGAGAGAGTTTGGGGATACATCTACGACAGTAGAAAAAGGCAGCAAAAATGGGGGGAATAATCAGAAAGGTAGGAAGTAAAGACAGCAGTATCTCAAAGTATAAAGAAGGGCTCGGCGCCCACAGCTCAGTGAATAGGGCACCAGCCGCAGACACCGAGGCTGGTATATTCGAGCCCGTGGTGTGGTGGGCGCCTGTAATCCCAGCTACTCAGGAGGCTGAGGCAAGAGAATCACTTAAGCCCAAGAGTTTGAGGCTGCTGTGAGTGATGCCATGGTACTCTACCAAGAGTACCAGATATAGCCAAAGCAGATTGAATGCAACGAAGGGGCCTTTAGGCTTGACCTTAATTGTTATTGTTGGTATTCAAGAAGGATTCAGTTTAAATGGGGGCAGAATCCAGGTTTCAAGGATTTGACATTGATTTGAAATGGGGCTTAGGCTGCCTTTTAAAAGAAAACGTGAAGGTGAAAGGACAGAGATGGAAAGGTCCTGTGCACAGGCAGTGGGTGAAGGAAGTCTTCTGTTTCTGTAGGAGCAGGAAATCCTGCATGTTTTTAGGCAGAGAGGCAGGGACGGGTAAAAAGAGAATAATGATGCCTGGGAGAGGCAGAATGTGAAGACAGGACTCGAAACTAAAGGAAGAGGGTTAGGATGAAATGGGGGAGAGGCAGAGGACACATACTGGCCTGTGGGCTCTGATAAAATAAGAGTGAGGAAAAGAGTGACAACGGAAATGAGGTTGTAGATGTGGAGAATGAATAATCAGGAGAGCTGAAAATGTTCAGCAGAGATTTACAGACGTAGTGAAGATGAAGTCTAGGGTGGGCCTGTTCAGAGGGCTGAGGCAGAGTGGGGTAATTAAGGCACTCCTAGAAATGAACACGGTGGACATTTTAGAGATGAGATTAAAGAAAAGTTGAACAGAAAGCAAGTATTGAAAGTATATGGGGAAAATGACTAATGTGGGTATTTTAGTTACAATACTACAGGGTGACCCAAAAGTCTCCCCTAACGTCACCGTACTCAGAATTTTACAAAGAAGTGACCAGCACATAGAGAATATTTGGTAAAAAATTTTTTTTTTTTGAGACAGAGCCTCAAGCTGTCCCCCTGGGTAGAGTGCTGTGGCATTACAGCTCACAGCAACCTCCAACTCCTGGGCTCAAGCGAGTCTCCTGCCTCCACCTCCCAAGTAGCTGGGACTACAGGCGCCCACCACAACGCCCAGCTGTTTTTTGGTTGCAGCCATCATTGTTGTTTGGCGGGCCTGGGCTGGGGATTTGAACCCGCCACCTTAGGTGTATGTGGTTGGCGCCTTAGCCGGTTGAGCCATAGGCGCCGAGCCTTGGTAAAATTTTTAATGAAATTTCATAATGAATATTTTGTAAATGTACATTTATCTACAATTTCCATTTTCTTTCTGTGTGACTTCAGGGGTAACTTTTGAGACACTCAGTATTATTAAAGATAGCCAGATAGAGACTTACTTCAGATTTGTAGATTAATGATGTTAAAAAGGTTTTTTGAGGGTTATGTGCTTCTAATTCATGTATATGCCATTAGGCTTGTGTTGATATCTAAAAATCTAATAATTCTTTCATTTCTCTTAGAGGACTACTGGTGTCAACTACTGTTCAGTTACTTGGTAATTCATGGAAGTGGGTCATCAATGAAAAAAGTGACTGCATCTCAAGAGACAGTTTCTTGTGGGACACACACAGCTAGGTTTTATGCTTGTGAAGCAGTGATGAGTTTTTTGTACGGCCCTTTCCCAAACTATGCGGTTAATCCTGCAGTGTTCGTTCTAGTTACATGGGAGACAACGTATCAGACGACTGTCTTCCCCGCACTCATCCTCGTCCGAGAGACAGAGTAGCCTCTCCTTAGACCTCTATCATGTTCCAGAGGATCTCAACTTTTCCTTATTTTTTTTTTTTTGCCTCCAAAACATGCTGATCTAAACAGTATCCAGATCCCTCACTATCACTTTCTGTGAAAGGATTGTATGTGCTATAAAAAGTAAATGGATTGGGTGGCGCCTGTGGCTCAAAGGAGTAGGGCACCGGCCCCATATGTTGGAGGTGGCAGATTCAAACCCAGCCCTGGCCAAAAACTGCAAAAAAAGGAAATGGATTTGTTTGTAAGTAATACATGAGAATTTTATACAGTGAATTTTTGGTAGGCTCAAATGTATAAAATTGACTTACGTTGATAGAAAATACTTGGATTTTTGGATTATCATTGAAAGTTTAATTAGTGTTCACTGATCTTTTTACTTATCTGCCTCAACATCTTTAATTTTATGTTTTCTTTTGGTTGCGTGGTACTGAGAACATATAGTCTGTACAGTTACAAATGTAATAGTTTTTTAATAGCTCTTCTTGCATAATATTTGTCAGTTAAACTAGACTGGAATATTAACAGAGAAATAATGAAAAATGTTTATTTCAAGGATGAATCCCTTGCAGTAGTTCGTAACTCCTGACACTCCTCCTCTCGAGTGTGGGCAATGAACAAGCACGACTTAGGGCCAGAGCTCAGTAACGCGTCACAGCATGTTATGCAGTCACTTCTGACATTGCTTTTAGAAGGTGGGTAGTGTACCAAAACAATGCCCACATAGGGTTACAATAGAAAGTTCAGTAACAGTAAAGGGCATATGTAATGAAGAAGATCAGTCTCTTGTTTTCAACCCTCCCAACTTCCTAAACACAACCGCTTTTACTTTCTTTAGATGTTCCCATGTTACCTAAGTAATTGACTCTAAGTAACAACTATGCGCACTTGACCTTGAACAGCACGAGTTAACTGTCAGGTGTGTGCATAGATTTCCTGCCACCTCTGCCCCGTCCCCAAGGCAGCAGGACTGACCCCTCTCTTTCTTCCTCCTCAGCCCACCCGACATGAGGCTGATGATGAGGATGATGACCTCTGTGATAATCCCCTTCCACTTAATAAATAGTAAATAAAGTTTTCTCTTATGATTTTCTGAATGACATTTTTCTTTTCTCTAGCTTTATTATAAGAATACAGTACTTAATATAACATACAAAGTATCTGTTTATGTTATTGGACTGGTAAGGCTTTCAGTCAGCAGTAGGCTATTAGTAGTAAAGTTTTTGAGGAGTCAAATTATATGTGGATTTTTTATTGTATTGTGGGGGGAAGGTTGGTGCCCCAGCCCCTGCACTGTTCATGAGTCAACTGGCTACTGTCTCTTAGCACTTTTAGGCCTTGTTCACTTTATGTAAGATAGGTGAGATGAAAACTATTCCTATTTTCTCAGTATAGTTTTTATTTTTCTTGTAGCTAAACAAGAAACAAGGTTTAGGCTTGGTGCCTGTACCTCAGTCACTAGGGCACCAGCCACATATACCAGAGCTGGTAGGTTAGAATCCAGCCCCGGCCTGCCAAAGAACAAAGACAACTACAACCAAAAAATAGCTGGGCATTATGGCAGGTGCCTGTAGCTCAGTGGATAGGGCCACATACACCGAGGCTGGCAGGTTCAAACCCTGTCTGGGCCAGCCAGAAACAATAATGACAACAAAATAGACAGTGGCAGGTGCCTGTAGTCCCAGTTACTTAGGAGGCTGAGGCAAGAGAATTGCTTAAGCCCAAGAATTTGAGGTTGCTGTGAGCTGTGACACCGTGGCACCCTATCCAAGATGACAGCTTGAGACTCTGTCTCAAAAAAAAAAAAAAAAAAGAAACAAGGTTTACATATTTACAATTTACATAAATGTTACTGCAGAGCCAAGTACTGTACTACTTTATACTTTCTTTAAGATATAGCTTTTAATTTTTCCTGGAATTTTTATCTGCTGTGTTTTTGTCCACTTGTAAAATTTGCTTTATTTACATCTAATATTTCACAGATATTTTTCTATTTCATTTTTCTATTTCATCTATTCATTCATCTTCCTTTTCTGGGAGGACACTTACAGCCCTCTTTCTTCATCCAGTTAGCTAGCTCCTCAGCTTATGTGCTGCACAGACGTATCTTTGGGCTTCTATTTACTGTTCTTAGATTGTAGTATTAATTACTTCATCTCCTATATTTTTGGTGAACTTCACTGTCAAATATTTTCCTAAGAAAAGGATTCATGGGAGTAATTTTCTGGTCCTTTGCATGCTAGAAATGTCCTGTTTACCTTATATTTGACATGCAGTATGGATGAGTTTAGAAATGTAGATAAAAATTATCTTCCCTTAGAATATTGGATGTGTTATTGCCTCCTGCCCCATCATGCAGGATTGCTTTTGAGAATCATTCTTTTTTTTTTGGAGACAGAGTCACCCTGAGTAAAGTGCCATGGCGTCATCATAGCCCACAGCAATCTCCAGCTCTTGGGCTGAAGCCATCCTCTGCCTCAGTTTTTTCTGTTTGTAGTAAGGACAGGGTCTCGATTTTCTTCAGGTTGGTCTCAAACTCGTGAGCTCAAGCAGTCCACCCACCTCAGCCTCCCAGAGTGCTAGGACTACAGGCGTGGGCTACCTCGCCCGTCCTGCTGTCATTCTTTTGTGTGTCCTGTTCCCATCTTGCCCCCCCGGGTTTCTCTCAGGGGTCTTTGGCAGTAATCACGTTTAGGTGTTCTCAAAAGTTGTGATTTTCTCACTATTTTTGCACAAGGTCTTAATGATTTCATATCATTCTGTCTCATTGGAATGCCAGTTATTTGGATTCAAGATATCCTAGAGAGACTTTTAAGGCCTTCTTTCTCACTTTTCCCATTTCTTTGTTTTTTATAGTACTTTTAGATTCTTCCACTTTGTCTTTCATTTCTTCTGTTGACTCTTATTTCGGTCAGTGCTCCAGTTAGGACTCCCTTCCTCTTCCTGCCTCGTCTGCTTCCCTTTTTTCCTCCCTTCCCTTCTTTTAGCATCCTGATTCCTGTTTTGTGAGTTCACTGTGATCCTGTATCTGTTTGAAACTCTTCAGATTTTGTCTAAGCTTTTCTTTTGTACGCTGCATTACTTAGTTTGTTCCAGTTCTCTTTACTTTGTCTTCCACTTTATTGATTTATTTAGTATTTACCCCTTTCTTCCAACATGGATGGTTTTTATGAATCAGAAAAGCTCCGAGTCTGGGCACATCTGTTGATAGCTAAACTTTACCTTGGGTAGATGAGGGAATTAGCCCTCTTTGAGAGAGAGTATTTGTTTTGAAAGTCTTTATCTGGAGAAGAAATCTCTTCTGTGGAGCTTGGCTAATTGCCGCCAGCAGCCCTCTGAGGAAATGGGATCAACTTTTCCTTATTGAAGTGGCCACACAGTACTTGACTCTTGTGAATCAAACCATACACTTAACATCATGCTAGGCAGGCAGCATTACTTACATTAACAGACAGCAAGAGAGGTTAAGAGAAAGTAAGCACTTTCTACCCTATCAATTTAAAATACAACCGTAAAATCTGGACAGGATGCATAGAGCAGCTAGCTATGTGAGGACTCTGAATTGGAAAAGAAGAGGAGAATTCAGAATACCACCAAAATGAATGAGTTTACCATTTCTTCCCCTGTTATCCTCCAGAACTGAATACAACACAGTTCAACCTAGAAATGGAAATAGCTACCAAGACACAGAAAAAACAAGAGAAACCCCCTGGTTTGGTTCAGGAGACGGAAAAGGGAATACCAAACCCAAAAATCCCTGGTGTTTTCTTCACTCTGCATTCTATCCCTCAAACAAAATTATGGGGGAAGAGAACCTTTCTCTCTGATTGGTAAAGTTGTGGAGTCCCAGTTTTTTGGGTTTTTTTTCTCTCTTTATGTCCTCTGGCTGGGCCCAGTCACAGCTGTAGAAGTACAAGTAGGATAATGAAAGGCCCAGCCCAAAAGAAGAGCCCCAGGAAACCAGAAAGCACCAGTGTGGCAGAGGGAGAGAAGCTCAGGAAAGTGAGCCAGAAAGTTGTTTGTGATCTCCTAGGCTCACCCCCTGCATGGAACTATTTCTAATTAGGTCTAATAAGAAAGGCTTCTGAGATCTGAACTAACAAAAAAGACCACTGTTCAAGTCCCAGAATGGCCATATGGTGGGATACATGTGGGGCAGCTACAAATAGCATTGTAGAGACTTTGAAAACTGAACTGACATTGAAACCACAGCTCACAGAAGACAGATTGCAGATTACAGCCATAACTTAATTAGGTCGGCGCTCTTGTAAAGCAAAGGTGTGAACATTCATAGGATTTAAACAAGGCCCAGTCTCATAACATAATATTTCTAAATAGACACAATACAAAATTACTTGGTATATGAAGAACTAGGAAATTTTCAGTTCTTATGGGAAAAGATCACAAACACCAGTGCTGAAATGACACAGATGTTGGAATTACCTGATGAAGAGTAAAATATTTATTATGAAAACAGTACAACAGGTAATCACAAATACTCTAGAAACCAGTAGAAAAGTTAAAAGTTTTAAGAAAGAAATAGAAGATAGAAAAACCAAATGGCAAAGTAAAAATAGAAAAATCTATAAATAAAAACTCACGAAATGGACTCAGTTTAAAAAGGCTAGACACCATAGCTCACGCTTATAATCATAGCACTCTGGGAGGCCGAGACGGATGAATTGCTTGA
The DNA here is from genome assembly GCA_963575145.1 of Galago senegalensis. Classification (NCBI taxonomy): domain Eukaryota; kingdom Metazoa; phylum Chordata; class Mammalia; order Primates; family Galagidae; genus Galago; species Galago senegalensis. Next base: position 693 of record CAUYTI010024473.1, on the reverse strand, counting down.
GCTCAGGAGTTCTAGAACAGACTGAGCAAGAGTGAGACCCCGTCTCTAATAAAGTAGCTAAATGTTGTGGCAGATCTCCGTAGTCCGGGCTACTAGGGAGGCTGAGGCAAGAGGGTCACTGAAGCCCAAGAGTTTGAGGTTGCTGTGAACTGGGATAACACAGCACTCTACTGAGGGTGACAAAATGAGACTCAGTGGGGGGGGGGGGGGTTGAGAAGTAGAGAAAGTGTTGAAAACTTTCCAAACTTGGAAAAAGATAAAATTACAAAACCTTAAGAAAAGAAATAGCAGAAGATGTTAACAAATGGAAGAACATACCATACTCATGGCTGGGAAGAATCAACATTGTTAAAATGTCTGTACTTCCCAAAGCAATCTACAGATTCAGTCCCATCCCCATTAAAATGCCAACATCAGGCTCGGCGCCTATAGCTCAACCGGCTAAGGCGCCAGCCACGTACACCTAAGGTGGTGGGTTCAAATCCCCAGCCCGGACCCGCCAAACAACAATGACAGCTGCAACCAAAAAAAAAAAAAAAATAGCCGGGTGTTGTGGCGGGCGCCTGTGGTCCCAGCTACTTGGGAGGCGGAGGCAGGAGACTCGCTTGAGCCCAGGAGTTGGAGGTTGCTGTGAGCTGAGATGCCACGGCACTCTACCCAGGGGGACAGCTTGAGGCTCCGTCTCAAAAAAAA
>CAUYTI010024472.1:0-23525 GCA_963575145.1 Galago senegalensis | reverse complement strand
GTGGGGGAGGGGACTCCCGTCTGCTTGGTGGTGGATTCTGTACCTTTTGGTTGTATTTTTGGGGTCACAGCTCGCCTCAGCAAGGTTGAAGTACGCTCTTCAATCTTCTCTCGTCTCTGCTCCAAACCATCAGCTAATTTGCTAAGCTTCTGTCCTTTCAGCCTCCTTCTGGACGGGAGCTTCTGTAAAAAGCTGGCTGCAGTTCGCCATCTTGGCTCCGCCGACACTTATGTTTTTTAAAAAATGTCTTTACAATAAGATTAATAGTACATCAAAAAACCCACTTTGTGAAGAGATTAAAAGGCTACATAATTCTGGACTGATTTTTTGTGACTATGGACTAAGCCAATTATTTTAATTATACTCTCAGAAAAGCTATTGAAATTCAATTAAAAATTATTTTCAATGGCATTCAATTTACCTTACCACTATTGACCAAAGGGATTTGGCACTAACTTGATAGTATTATAACTGTGGTTTGATGCTGAAAAACAAAAAAATGTGAGGTTATAGGAACCAACCTAAAAGTTCAGCAAATGCTCATAAAACTCAGGTTCAGAAATTTTTTTTTTTTTTGCAGTTTTTGGCTGGGGCTGGGTTTGAACTCGCCACCACCTCCGGTATATGGGGCCAGCACCCTACTCCTTTGAGCCACAGGCACTGCCCAGGCTCACAAATTATTTACAACACAGATGCTACTATTCTTTCTAAGGAAACATGATTGCATTGTAAAAATCTAAATACCTGGGTGGCACCTGTAGCTCAAAGGAGTAGGGTGCCGGCCCCATATCCCGGAGGTGGCAGGTTCAAACCCAGCCCCAGCCAAAAACTGAAAAAAAAAAACCAAAATCTACATATTTAGGCTCAGCACCTATGGCTCAAGTGGCTAAGGTGCCAGCCACATACACCTAACGTGGCGGGTTTGAATGTAGCTCGGGCCGCCAAACAATGACGGCTACAACCAAAAAATAGCCGGGCGATGTGGTGGGCACCTGTGGTCCCAGCTACTTGGGAGGCTGAGGCAGGAGACTTGCTTGAGCCCAGGAGTTGGAGGTTGCTGTGAGCTATGATGCCATAGCACTCTACCCAAGGGGACAGCTTGAGGCTCTATCTCAAAATAAATAAATATCTAAACAGAAGAATGGCCTAATAAACTGAAATAAATCAAAACCATAAAATACAGTGAATCACTTAATCTATAGCTCTATATGGATTAATACGGCTAGACCTCTAAGACATATTGACAGAAAAAAGTTGTTCAGAGTAGTAACCTCTGGGAAAGTCCTTTATTTAGTTCAACCTCTGTAACAAAACACTATAGACTGCGTGGCTTGCAAACAACAAAAATGTATTTCACACAGTTCCAAAAGGCTGGAAGTCCAAGATCATGTTGCCAACATGGTCCAGTTCTGGGGAGATCCCTCAGATGGCAGAAGAAAGACAAGCGTGCTCTCTGGGCTCCCTTTTACATGTATAAGGGCATTAATTCCATTCATGAGATCTGCACTCCACCCCAAAGACCTAATCACCTCCCAAAGGTGATTCCCCCAACTCCTAACCCCATTGCTTGGGATGGTGGGATTCCACATATAAATTTGGGAGGCATAAACATCTAGTCCATAACAGAAAGAGAGTGAAGACTGAGATGGGAGGGTCTGGTTAGAGGAAATTTTTGACTTACCTATATTAATTAACTATTGCAAGGAGAACTATTACTGTATCAACTGCACAATTAGAAATAAGTTTAAGAGTAAGTTTGATGGCTCAGCGCCTATAGCTTAGCAGCTCAGACACCAGCCACATACACTGAGACTGGAGGGTTCGAACCCAGCCCAGGCCTGCCAAACAATAATAACAACTACAACAGAAAAGTAGTAGGGTGTTGTGGCAGTCACCTGTAGTCCCAGCTACTTGGGAGGCAGAGGCAAGAGAATCGCTTAAACCCAAGAGTTTGATGTTGCTGTGAGTAGAGTGCCGCCACAGCACTCTACCCAGGGTGACATAGTGAGACTGTCTCAAAAAAAAAAAAAGAAAGAAAGAAGTTTGACTTATAGTTTATAAATGTTTTCTTAATATCTGTCTTAATCACATATTTGTTATGTGCAAGCTATAAGTGAGGCGGTTCTACTTTCAGATGAAATAGAATAATCCCTCTCCTAACGCAGATAGTGATGAGTTTCCTATTTTCCTGCAGTCTACCCTGTCCTAGACTCATGGCAGCCTTCTCTCCCCAGAAAAAGATGGCACTGGATACAGACAGAGAGAACTCCAGGAGAATCCCTCTAGTTTCTGGCTTAAGAAGTGGGAAAGGGAAATCCTAGTACTCAGTCAAGTAGGTAAAGATGTCTATTTAAAAAAAAAAAAAATCCTCTTTCAGCAGGGCCACTATGGCTCACACCTGTCATCCCAGCACTCTGGGAGGCCAAGGCAGGTGGATTGCTTGCTTGAGCTCAGGAGTTTGAGTCCCCATCTCTACTAAAAATAGGAAAACTAGCCAGGCATTGTGGTGGGCACCTGTAATCCCAGCTACTCGGGAGGCTGAGGCAGACCTATTTGATGTTGCTATGAGTTCTAATGATGCCACGGCACCTACCTAGGACACAAAGTAAGACTCTGTCTTGAAAAAAAAAAAAAAGAAAATCTGGGTGGCACCTGTGGCTCAAAGGAGTAGGGCACTTTCTCCATATGCCAGAGGTGGTGGGTTCAAACCCTGCCTCGGCCAAAAACTGCAAAAAAAAAAAAAATCTTTATTTTCCCTATTCTCTCATGTTCCACCCCACAGAAAACCTCACGGTGGTCATGATACTGATAAAGGAGGCAACAAGGGACTCACAGATACCTAAAATGCCTATGGGAAATTTCATCTCTAATTGGAGGAGCTCTGGCTGTAGCCTAAAAGAATGAATCAAAGCCCATTTCTCTGTGTTCTCTTATCCTTGACACTTCACCCTGGACACAGGCACCGCAATTAGAAGTGTGCAGTTACAGGGTCAGTAGAGCCACGGTGTGCTCGCAGGATAACAGAAAGGAGCTGGAAACGTTCTGCAGGGGTCCAGGGACAGAAATCCCAGGAAGCTGTGGCCTTCTGGGCTCACGCTCAAGGTGTGTAGGTAGAGATCTGGCCCTCAATAGCACACCAAAGATTCTGAGAACTGACCAACTAGATGGCCCATAGCTCCCAAACTGGGCCCCACACATGGGAAAGAGAGATGAACATCTCTGAAAAATCCTCAGAAGCCTCGTGGAAATCAGCTCACTGGTGGCTGGTCAAAAGTAGCTTACCTAAATCCCACTAGGTCAGTGGATTGCAAAAACAAAAATGTTAATATTCCACAGATTTAAACAAAACCCCAAACCTCTTCATATAATATTCAAACTGTGCTAGTGGAGCTGGGAAGGAGCTGTGACCCGGCTGTGAGCAGGAGGCTGGAGCTGAAACACCACAGGCCTCTCAGCAGCTGTGCCAGTTCAGATGCGAGGCCTACCACTTGTCTTACTTCTGGCTCAATGTATAGGATCAAATCAAAAATTCCAAAAGAACACAAGAACCTGCTGAGATGAAGCCGTTTGTTTAATAAGGAAACCAGGGCCGTAAGCACCAGGGACCTAGACGGCACACTCGGGGAGCTCCTGCAGGCTCTCCTGTTCCACCTCCTCCCTCTGTGAGCCTACTTGGTCCCTACAGGAAGATCTTGCAAGAGGCTGGGAACTCCTTCTCACTGCAGCCCCCAAGAACTTCATACTTTCATAGTAGTCCCCACGTGGCTTCCAGCAATTAATCAGAACTTTCAGTTTAATGTTCCTACTGTAGCTTCTGCCCCAGGTATTCCATGACCACATCAGGGCCGTGAAACTTCCAGATTCTCACCACATTAATCCTGACAGCTATTATCTCTTTGATGATAAAGATTAAAAACTCCAAAGGAGGTCAGGCATAGGGGCTCACACCTGTAATCCTAGTACTCTGGAAGGCCCAGATGAGCAGAACCCTTGAGCTCACGAGTTTGAGACCAGCTGACCGAGAGCAAGACCCATCTCCATTAAATAGAGAAGAAACTGGGAGGGCACTGTGGTGGGTGCCTGAAGTCCCAGGTACTCAGGAGGCTGAGGCAAGAGGAGCTCTTGAGTCTAAGAGTTATGACACCATAGCACTCTACCCAGGGCAACAGAGTGAGACTCTGTCTCAAAAAACAAAATTTTTTAGACAGAAAAGTTATTATATCAAAAGGAAACTTAGAGGCTCCACGCCCATAGCATAGTGGTTATGGCGCGGGCCACATGCACTGAAGCTGATGAGTTCAAACCTGGCCGGGGCCAGCTAAACAACAATGACAACTGCAGCAACAACAACAAACAACCAGGCATTGTGGTGGACACCTGTAGCCCCAGCTAATTGGGAGGCTGAGGCAAGAGAATTGCCTAAGCCCAAGAGTTTGAGGTTGCTGTGAGCTGTGTGTTTACTGAGGGAGGCATAGTGAGACTCTGTCTCAAAAAAAAAAAAAAAAGAAAGAAAGAAAAGAAAAAAAGAAGGAAAAGAAAGAAGCCAGTTTCAAAAATTGTATACTACATTATTCTGTTTATATGGCATTCTCAAAAAGACAAAACCACATCAACAAACAACAGATCAGTAATCGGTTAGGTCCAGGAGGGTGACAATGAAGGACCACAGGAGGGAGTTTCTTAATCAGGAAATTACTATTCTATGTCCTTATTGTAGAGGTAAGTACATGGATCTATATAAGCTGTAAAATCACAAATCAAAAAATGTTTAAAAAGTTGGTGGCGGTTGTTGATCAAGCTTATTTATTCTATATTTTTTCAATTATTTTTGTCAATTAATTAGATTCAACCATCAAATACAGGAAATTTCCATATACTTGAAATGCTATTAGTTTTCTGACTGGCACTTACAATATTCCAGGCAACATAAAAGGGACTATGCATTGGAGAATCAGAAGTTTAACAAGAGGATGCCTAAAATATATCTATATTACTGCCACTTATATCTAAAATTGCTGCTTGGTCCAATGTGCCCTATACTAATAGGAAATCAATGTATAAACAATTACATGTCCATATAAACAATAAAACACTATTATAGTCCAGTTTGGGGGTAGAGAGAAATAGAAGGGAGTGGGCAGAGGACATTTGGCAGAAGGAGGGAGGCCATGAGGTGGGATCTCACCTAACCTGCACATTGTGAGGGTGTATAACACGCCTCCTGGGGGAGGGGCTTGTCTACAAATGGAACTTTACCCTGGAAGTGAGAAGAGTGTAACCTAAATATTATACCCTTATATTAATTTGAACAAAGTTTAAAAAATTAAAAATAAAATTGCTGCTTGGATTTTATTCACAGTGACACACTCTGGAATTCCACAAATTTATTTTGGAAAATATCTGTGCTGTTTTGAGTTTGGGGGTGGGGGGTGTTTTTACGAAACTAAAGTGTTCCCACTAATTTTAATATTTAATAGTCAGTACTTGTTTATTGATTAAAGGAAAGCAAATTTATAATATATTTATATATAAGTAGCACGAGTATTTATGACTTTCTATAGGCTAAAAATTTGTACTATCCATCAGAAGAAATAACTTATCTGCAGTTGTTTTTCAAAGAATTGCTCATTTTTCCTTCTTTCCCCCTGTAAATGTGACCTTTAAATTTAAAAGAAGTCTAATGTCATTACCCTTTATAGAACAGCAACATACTCTTTACAAAAAGCTTAACTTGAATGTACTTGTACTTTTTAGAAAATCATATTGTCTGTGAACCCATTCCAGTTAATCATTTTCACAAGTTTAATATTTCTCTACCAAAACAAAAGCAACAACAAAACAACTTTAACCAGGGCAGTGCCTGTGGCTTAGTGGGCAGGGCACCAACCCCATATATGGGAGGTGGCAGGTTCAAACCCGGCCCCTGCCAATAAAAAGCCAGGTGTTTTGGCACGCACCTGTAGTCCCAGTTACTCGGGAGGTGGAGGCAAGAGAATAGCCTAAGCCCAAGAGCTGGAGGTTGTTGTGAGCTGTGATGCCATAGCATCTACCTAGGGCTAAAGTGAAACTCTGTCTCTAAAAAAAAAAAAAAAAAACAAACTTTAACCAACTCAGGAGAAATCCAACAAGGGTAAGTCTTACCACAAATCAAATGCAAATTAGCCGGCGATGACCTGCTCCAACAACAGCACACTTGGCTACTGAAATATTTCAGCTCACTGATCCCTCAGATTCCGTTCCATACCAATATACTTTCCCACTATTTCAATACTTATCTAAACACGTTCTGAGTGAAATTTATTCATCACTCATTAAAACAGCTTTCCACTCACTTTAAGTAATCATATACTACCTTATTCCATTCTACCAAAATAAAAACGTTTTAAATATTTATTCTTTCTTTATATTTAATTTTTTATGCTATTTTTTTTCATTTTTGGAAATGTCATATCTGTTTACCATTATCTTTGTTTCAGGCCCTTTTCTCTGTAAGATTATATTATTGGAATAGCTTTCCAGTGGGCCCCTTGATTCCAGACTGTATCCAATATGCCAGAAATAATTCTACAACTCTGTCTGCATGACACTTTCCTGACCCCAAAATATCCTCCTTACTTAATGAATTAATTTCAAACTACTCCGCTTCAATTTGAAGAGCCTCCACAACTGCTCTCACCCCCTCTGTCCTTTGTTCTCAGTGGATTTTAGCTTTCATTCTCTGACCTGTCAAGAAATGCTAACCATCCTTTTCAGCGTGTACCACACTGAGTCTCATCTTTAAGCCATTATTTGCTATAATCCATTGCTTAGAGAGCTGCCTTTCTTCAAGGGTCAGGTTGAATTGCTCTTCCATTAAGCTCTTTATGGTCATTATCAGTGTACTCAAACCTTTTAGAGCCCTGAAACTGATTTAAAGACTAGATAACATAATTGCTCCACTAATTATTCTTATATAATTCAAATATTAGTGTTGCAGAAAGAATAGCCTGAAAAAAGAAAATGACGAAAATATTTTCTGTCTCCTTAATTTTGGGGGAATTGGTTGGCGCTCGTGTCTCAACGGGTAGGGTGCCAGCCCCATATACTGAGGGTGGTGGGTTCAAATCCGGCCCCGGCCAAACGGCAACAAAAAATAGCCAGGCGTTGTGGCGGGTGCCTGTAGTCCCAGCTACTCGGGAGGCTGAGGCAAGAGAATCGCCTAAGCCCAGGAGCTGGAGGTTGCTGTGAACTGTGTGACTCTATGGCACTCTACCAAGGGCAACAAAGTGAGACTCTGTCTCTAAAAAAAAAAATTGGGGTGAAATTGAAACTGTATCCCTGCCTCAGGCCAGTGGTGGGAGGCGCAGGGAGTGTCTCTCATTTTTGTTTTTTTTTTTGTGTGTGTGTGTGTGTGTTTTTATGTCAAGGGAGAGAGCTGAAGATGGCATTGATCTGGGTAGAGGTCAGGTGTCTTGGCCCAAAATGGGATTATAGAATCAAAACCTTTAAAAGGTTCATGTTTCGGCTCAGAAGCAGCAGTCTGGATTTTGAGACCATTGTCTGCATTTTCCTCTTTTGCCAGCAAAGTAATGAACTTCTCTTTCCTTCTCCCTAAACCACTCGTTCCTCTTTCTCTGATGCAGCTTCCGGGGACAAGTGCCCAACTTTTGGTAACATTAGCTTTTCCTTTCATTAAATTCATAAGCTCTTAGAAACAGAAGAAAAGAATTTCTTTATAATATCAAAACAAGGTTATAGATAGAAAGGTAACTAAAAGGAAATACGCAGCAGACAAAACCAGTATAAAAAAGAAAAACATATCATTGTTCTTAGAGGAGACCCAGTACTGTAACAAAGCCTCTCCTCCCTAAATTAATTTATCAATCAAAAACAACCCTAAAAAATTCCAAATATTGGCAAGTTGTTTCTAGTACATTTAGGAAATAAAGGAAATAGAAAGAATAAACTTAAAAAAAAAAGAAAAAGAAAAAGATTAACTTGTTCTAGGAGATAATCAAGCATTTTGTAAATATTCATTAATTAAAATCATGTGGTCTTGACACAGCAATCGGAAAATAAAAATTACAAATCAAGAATTAGCCATAATTTAAAAAATATAACAAAATAGCATTCTAAATTGATAAAAGAAAAGATGGTCTGTTCAATGCATGGCTGAGTGAGAGCCTTATCACCCACTCTCATGCTGAATACAAAAATAAATGTTAGATAGGTTGAACAAAGAAAAAACAATAATTCCACTTTCTCAAATTGTGGTAATAGCAAAACAAGTTGAAAACACCTGGGTGTTGATCATGGTAGAAGTAGTTAAATTACAGCATACATTATGATGCAGTACTTTTAGCCCCTAAAGAGAGCAAGACAGACTTCTTTGTAATGACATTTAAAGTTTCCAGGAAAGTAAAAAGAATAAGGTAGACTTATCCTTGCTGACATTTAAAGTATCCAAGACATACTGTTGGATGGAAAAGTAAGTAAAATAAGCAGGCCTATACCATGATCCCATGCATGGCTTTCCAGTGAGACATAGAGACTGGTGTAAATACACGTAGCTTTAGCCAGGCACTAAGCAGTGGATACGGGTGCCTAGAACAGGGAGGTAGGGAGTATGCAGACAGGAGACAGATAAGGAAAGGAGAATCTCCTGTTTCACTCCTAGTTCTTCTGTATGGTCTAAATCTGTGATGTGTGGTAAAAAAGAGAAAGACATTTAACAAATTTATACCACAGAACATACAGGGCAATGGTATCATGGTTTTTTAGTAGAGATGGCATTCTGAAACACACGAATCTTTTTAAAGAAAAATACTGACAAATTTGATCATATCAAAACGTAAAACCTCTCTAGGTCAAAAGAACCCATAAACATAGTCAAAATACAAGTCACATCTAAGAGAAGTATTTTAAAAAGTATAACAGATGATGTATAAATAGTCATTGTTAGCTCAGTGCCAGCCACATACACCAAAGTTGGTGGATTCAAACCCAGCCTGGGCCCGCCAAACAACAACAACAACTGCAACAAAAAATAGCCAGGCATTGTGGCAGGCACCTGTAGTACCAGCTACTCAGGAGGCTGAGGCAAGAGAATCACTTGACCCCAAGAGTTTGAGATTGCTGTGAGTTGTGACACCACAGCACCCTACTGAGGGCGACACAGGGAGACTCTGTCTTAAAAAAAAAAAAAAAGAATCGGAGCATCAGGGTTTTTAAAGACAGTTTGGTGGGCAGAGGGTGAAGCAATCAGTGTGTGCTAATTGGCTTGTTTGGGGCAGACCCATCAGATCTTTGGTATGGGCCTCTGTCTAGGTGGGTCAGCTGGTCCACTAGAATGCAGGACCTTGGGTGGGGGTCCCAGACTAGTGAGTTAGTTCATTGGTCTGAGTGTGTCTGTCAATCCACTGGAGTACAGGGCCTGGAAGATACGTCAACGATGCCTAAGTTACAAACAGGTGATGTTTTCTACAGAGAAAAGTTAAGAATCTTTAAGACTACCAGCTGTGCCCTCTAGAGTAGCAATTAGAGACAAGCAAACAAAGGGACAGTGACTAGTATCAAGCAAACAAGGGGACAGTGGCAGATTATTATTATCACTTTAGCCAAGCCTGTTCCTTCATAGAGTTTTGGGCCCTTACTCGAATTCTTACCTTGTACTCCTTCATCAGTGTGTAAGGCAGTCTCACTAGCCACAGACACTAAGACAGGAAAAACTATCCAAGAACGGGGATCTGTGTCATCACCGGCTATGTATTTTAAACACAACCCTCTGTAAGAATTTCTCCCCTCCTCCCTTCTTTTACCTCTCTCTCACTTACACTCTCTCCTTCATCATTTTTTACATTTTTTGATCTTTTTCTAGATTTTTTTCTTTTTAACCCAAGACAGAAAGAAATTCTGAAATAGCTTCTTTTGCAAGGAGGCTGACAATGACAATTTGATGATGAGTACTTGGCAATCCTATGCAAGTGTGTTTAAAAATATCCCCCTGCCAAACTGGGAAACATTATTGTAGTTGCCTCTACTGTGCCTACGTATAATAAAATTCAAAGAATTTTGTTCAACTAACAGAAACACTTTCACATTGTATTGTAAAACTTCACTACTCTCCATTAATCCAACCTTTGCCACAAGCCACAATAATCTTCTCTTACCTATCTCTAATTTGAACTTTCTTCTAATTTTACTCCAAATAACTGATATGCCTTGTTTATTGCAATCCATGTGTGACTACCAAACCAGACTGCCAAGTTCCATGTCCTATTTTTTGTTTTGTTTATGTCATAGGATAAAGCACATTAATAGGTATCACCATCTGGAATAAGATTTCTCGTAATACATTGATATGAATCTATGTTAATATGATACAAATGCATTGAAATAATTTTCATTAATTTGAGAGATACCATGAAGCCATAGATTAAAATTACAGAATGTTGGAAGAAAGTTTATGTCTATCTTTTAAAAGAACTCTTTTCCATCACATCTTTGTGAAATTCCCTAAAAAGCACAAAATTGACCAGTTGAGAATTTGCTTCCCAGCCCTGCCAGGTACCATGAACAGACTTCCTAAAACAGAGGCATGGTCAGCTGTGAGGAGGAAGGCAATAGCCTCAGATAATCCCCAAACTGAATACTCAGGGATCACTCAAAAGCATCCCTGAATCAGTGACCGTGGGCCGCAGACCCCAGAGCCTGTATTTCTGCAGGGTCTCTGCCCACTGGCTCTGCTGCATAAACTTTGACATGCTCTCAGCCCTTTGGGGCCTCCATTTCTTCATGTACAAAATGAAGGAATAAAAATAGAACCTCCAGTTCTAAAACTGTTCAAATGTCCTACTAGCATAATGATATTATTGTCATTCAGAGCCATCTTTGAGGTTGTGGCTGAATGAACTCCACTTCTATATACATTTTTTAAACTTAGAATATCATTCTTATATTCAAACTCAACACTACCAATAGCTTTATTTCCTAGGACACTTATTCTCTATGCAAATAGACTGACTCATAGAGATATTAGATGGATGTGACACTGTTGAATTGCTACATGCAGGAAATACTCAAATATTTATACCTTTCTCTTCCTCCCCAGAACCAATAAATTCAGGAGACTTAGTAATAATAAGAAATGACTACACCCAACTGTCAAGAGCATAAAAATATTGACATTGTTCCCGCAGGGCCTCCAGGGGCTGTAGCACTAAATGAAATGTTTAGTTTTCAGCAAAGAAATCCTAAATAGAACATTTCAAGCTTTGTCCATTGCTGTAGCAGAACTGAAAAAATCAAATCAAAATGAAACACAGAATTCATTACAGGTGAAAGGCAAGAGTTAGATGAAGATGTTTTTGCCTTCCAGAAATAAATAACAAAATGCAAATGCATGATTTATACACATTTGCTTTTTGCATGAAATAGACTCAAGAAAATCATATATAACAGAAACAGAAATCGGCACCCTAGGACAATAAAAATCTGAAGAAAGAACAACGTTGGCTTTCGAGTTCTCTTTGGCTGTCAGAAAATATTCATTAGTAAAAATAACGAGGTGCCATATTGCCTAGCAGTTTTAAAGTGTAGTTAGCACTTTTAAAATAGCTTACCATCAACCCATGAATGGATTAACAAACTGTGGCACATGTGTAACATAGAGTACTATGCAGCCATAAGATAAGACGGAGACTTTACATCTTCTGTGTTTACCAGCCACATACACCAGAGGTGAAACACAGTCTTCTGGTAAAGTGTCTCAAGAATGGGGGGAAGTATCCAAGGTACTCAAGACTAATATGAAACCATATATATTTTGTAGATATAAAAACATTTATATGCCCACATGAAAGAAAAATACAAGTCGAGTCTATCAAGGGGAAGGGGAGAGGAAAGAGAGGAAAAGGGGAGGCGGCAGTGATACAGGGTGGGATCCCTGTATCACTGACCTGGGTGAGGGACTCAGCTACAACTTGAACATTACCTTAGAAATGAGAACAATGTAACCTAAACATTCATATCCTCATATCAATCTGAAATTTAAAAAAAAAAGCTTAATGAGATTAAAAGGAAGTTCATGGCGCCTACCACCTGCCAGACATTCACAAAGGGTTCAGCCTCCACTGTGAATACGACAGGCAACAGATGTCTCACACCAACAACACACGTTGTGTTCATATGTGAGTAGCTAAATCTCTAACATTTGCTTGCCATTTTTAAATTTATAATAAACTTGGTAGACACGACCTATTTAATCATTCATCAGCACAACCATGGCTTGTGGTTAAGTGCTTCCTGTGTTCTAGCCCTTTACCAGACACTGAGGGGCAGGGAGGAAGGAGATGGACGTGGCCATCATCCTTCAAAGTTGGCATGGACAGACTCTCAACCAGCTCACCCAGCGTGGCAGGTTGTGTATTACTGTCCACAGTTTACAGAGGAAACTTGGGTCAAGCAATTGGTAAGCAGCAGAGTCAAGACTTAAATTCAAGCCTTCTGATTCCACGGCAAGAACAACCCACGCTAGATTCTCCTGGATTTAAAAGGCAGACAAGGTACTGAAGTTACAGGACTAACAAAAGTGAAGAAACAAATATTATATGACACAGTTTGCAGTGTGAATTTGATGATTATTCCTCATGTATAACAATGACTGAGTCTAGGCACTTGGTAGACACTGATGAATAAAAAAGTTGTGGAGGCCGGGTGCAGTGCTCACACCTCTAATCCAAGCACTCTGGGAGGCCCAGATGGAGGGGCACTGGAGCTCAGGAGTTTGAGAACAGCCTGAACAAGAAAGAGTGAGACCTGTCTCTACCAAAAATAGAAAAACAAAAAAAATTAGCTGGGTGTTGTGGCAGGCACCTGTAGTCCCTACTACTCAGGAGGCCGAGGCAGGAGGATCACTTGAACCTTGGAGCTTGAGGTTGCTGTGAGGTAGGCCGATGCCACAGATTCTACCCAGTGCAACAGAGCCAGATTGTCTCCAAAAAAAAAGGCATGGAATAAGACATTAACTCTAAGAACCTACTCAAGGACTGATGGAAATTCCCTGTGTTATCTTTGCAATTTTTCTATAATCTGAAAGCATTCCAAAATAAAGAGTTGAATTTTTAAAATTTTAACTTACATATACATATATGCACATAGTAATATTATAAAAAGTTGAATTTAAGAAGTTACCTTGTGTATATCTTTTATGTGTACATTATGTGTTGCTATGTGAATAGCTAAAAGTTATATATACGTATTTTATATATGTGTATCTATAAAACGGTTCCATATATCACATTGGAAAATGGAATTGTGATATCCTGGAAAATAATTCCATTGAACAGTATCCACGTCATAAAATTCGTTCACTCTAGAAACGTAGATCTGTTGGCACTTCTCAAATTAAAAAACTATGAAGTCTTAAAAGTGAGACTGCATGCTCTACCAAAGAGGAAAATCTCAAAAGGACTTTACATTCCTGGACTATACCTGAGGACTCAGTGGCATGAAACTCTTGTAGGTGACCGGGGTGGCAGCACAAGGTTCATTGAGGTGGAAACCAGGGGAGCAAGTTTCAACACAATAGAATGTCGCAAAAGACCCAAGAGTTCAACTTTTTCCCAAGGGCAGAGTCCTCACCGTCCTCAGGGTCAACCTAACAGAGCAGGAGAGCGAGGCCAAACACAGCCGAGTGAGGAAAGAGAGGGTTTCAAACCTGGGATGGCACAGAGGGTGGAGCTACGGGGCAGTTCCCGCAGGGGCGGGCGGCACAGCCAGGGGCCTCCCGGCGCGGGATTCCTGACACGCCTCGCAGGGAGACCGGACTCTCAGCCCGCGCGCCTCCCATCTGGGCTCAGGAAGTGAGGGATGGGGAGCAGAACGCAGTTGCCTCCTCCCTGGGGTACAAAACAACCTGATCTCTAGAGTGTGGTGCGTCTCGTTCACCCTGTCCTGGGCTGAGAGGACACAGGTGAGTGCGAGGGCAGCGGCGGGGACGCATCCCCGCCCCGCTGGAGACTTTGGCGAGTTGCGGGCGGGGCAGGCGCAGATTCCCCCAGGCCTTGGTCTCTCTCTTGCCTGCGGGCCAGAGCCAGGAGGCTGATTGGCTAATCTAATAAATAATCCATTTGCCTTTTCAATGGCTGATTAAGGAAAAAATTGTTACCCTTGGCCAAAAATATTTCCATTTGTAAACTTATCTTTAATGCTTTCACTTAAAAAGTTAATTAGCATGCAAATTCCGGAAAGGGGAAATACTCGGGAACTCCAAAGTACTTTCGTGGTCCCGAAATTTACTCAATAGCTAATAAGGCTATCCTGGTTTGTGTAGTGTGCATTAAATGTCCCTGTATCATTCCACAGAAAGGGCTAAGAATGAAAGGAAACTAAACATACAGAATGCATCTACTTATTGAAAAAAAAATGTTAAGATCTAAATCATTCTACAGAGTTTCTCTTTCTAAAGTTGAAAATAAAAATTGGGCCCATTCGGGACTGCAGCTTTACAGACCCCTTGATTTCAACCGGGGGGGGGGGGGGCTGGTGTTGAACATCTGACCTACACAAGTGTGAGATAATAAATTTGTGTTGTTTTAAGCCACTAATTTTGTGGCAAGTTACAGCAGCAGTAGAAAACAAACACAAGGGTTAGTTGATAAAAAATAATCATCTTTTGGGGAAAGGCATTGAAATAAAAAATTAAAAATAAATAATCAAATGACTAAGGTTCTACAACAGACAACGTCCAACTGTTTAATTTCTTATCTTTTTTTAAAGGAAGGTTCTTCAACTTTAGATAATTTTTCAACCCAGAAGAATAGAGCAAACATGATGGACGCTGAGCTTCTTCAAGGACCACGGCAATCAGCACCCCAACTCCCTGCCTGGAGCTGAGCTTCCCTAGTCATGGGCTGGCTGTAATTATTGTCACCCAGCTATGAGTAAGTCCTGATCCTCTTCAGGCATTGGACCTGGGAGGACATTAAGAAGGGGTGGGTTAAAATAATGAGACCATTGTGATGGCAGGAAAGAAAGCCAAGGGCCTCCCTGTCACAATTCTGTCTACCACCAGTTTTCGTGTTCAGCCTATTGTGATGAAAGACTTGTCACAAGATTCAGTTTATTGCCAGAGAACTTCATGTCTAAGGTGACCAGATTTTAACATTGGTAAAGAGGGACAACATGGCCCCTCCCCCACCCCCGTGCAAGCCGGGCTGGGAAGGCGGTCTGGGCAGGGGACTGGGCAGGGCGGGGCCTGACAACAAGGCAAACTTTGATAAGCAGTTTTCGATAATCACTTCTCAACAATTATTTGTTATTATTACAGTTTAACATTATAAAATTAACAAAAATAATATAAAACTCGTATCCCTGTGAAATAGCCACATGGCAGCCGAAAACCGTATATTCCCTTCCTGTTCTCCCGCCCCTTCTGCATTCTTTCCAAAAATCGGGACTTTTTAAAAACGCCGCAGGACGCGGGACAAATTGTTAAAAAGCGGGAGGTCTGGTCACCCTATTCATGTCATATCTACAAAACCTTTGCAAACTAGGAATATTTTCCACTTTTTCTGTTGTTTTGGGGGGGAGGGGAAAATAAGATGATTCAGATAAAAAGCAGCATGTCTCAAAAGACATATTATCCTTATAAAAACAGTTTTCCACAATTTTTTATAAAAATGCTTCTGTGAAAACTTTAGAAGTAACAAAGACCACAAGTCTTAGGCAAATTGTTTAACTTTCTTTAGCCTCATTTTCTTCATCTTTAGAAGGGGATATGTATAGTTTGTGTATGAAATTGTAGTCAGGTTAAATAAAATAATACGTGCAAAGCATTTTAAGCATGGTAGTGCCCAGCATATGAGCACTTGCACACAAATTACTCACATGGTGGTTAAAAGCAGCTTAGCTCCCGGTGCCTCCTCATAAACCTGCATATGGGGAAGTGTTATGGAAAATAAAAGGGCCTTGTTCACACATACCAGAGCACACCTGTCTTCAGTCTACATCTCTTCACTTCTCAGCTGAAGAAAAACAGACAAAAGTTCATGAAAACTGTAGCCAAAAGACTTGGGCTGGAATCCACCACAGAAGAATGGATGCAGTCCCTCCAAATCATAAAGAATGATGTTCTTGAGGGAGTTATAGACACCATTGCTCCCCAGGAGGGTTCCAGTTATGGCAGAGAGGAGAGGGGGGAATAATTCTATGAAGAGTTAGTGGATGGGCGGCGCCTGTGGCTCAGTGAGTAGGGCGCCAGCCCCATATACCGAGGGTGGCGGGTTCAAACCCGGCCCCGGCCAAACTGCAACAACAAAAAAATAGCCGAGCATTGTGGTGGGTGCCTGTAGTCCCAGCTACTGGGGAGGCTGAGGCAAGAGAATTGCTTAATCCCAAGAGCTGGAGGTTGCTGTGAGCTGTGATGCCACAGCACTCTACTGAAGGTAACAAAAACTCTGTCTCTAAAAAAAAAAAGAGTTAGTGGATACAGTGCATTTGTTTACAATGGGACAGGCATTCTCCAGGATAAAGAATTAGGATTTAAGCGGTGGCCTCGTGCCTGTAAACCAACACTCTGGGAGGCCAAGGCAGGTGCATCACCTGAGCTCACAGGTTCAAGACCAGGCTGAGCAAAAGTGAGACCCCCCATCTATAAAAATAGCCAGGCATTGTGGTGAGCACCTGTTGTCCCAGCTACTTAGGAGGCTGAAGCAAGAGACTCGCTAGTGCCTGAGAGTTTGAAATTACTGTGAGCTATGACATCACGGTACTCTATTGAGGGTGACAAAGTGAAACTCTGTCTCAAAAAAAAAGAATAAGAATTAGGATATAGTTGGAAGGGAATCCAGTAACAAACCTATTCAGAGATTCTTTTTCTTGTTTGAGACAGAATCTCAAGCTGTTGCCCTGGGTAGAGTGCTATATTGTCATAGCTTTCAGCAACCTCCAACTTGGGCTCAAGCAATCCTCTTGCCTCAGGTTTTTTTTTTTTTTTCTTTTCTATTTGTAGTAGAGAGGAGATCTTACTTTTGCTCAAGCTGGTCTCAAACTCTTGAGCTCAAGCAATCCACCCGCCTCAGCTTCCCAGAGTACTAGGATTACAGCATGACCCACCTCGCCAGGCCCAGAGACTGTTTGATTTGCAGTCTGTTAAGGAAACAAGGCCTTTTTAATACCCCTCAGGTGCAGCAGAAAGCACTGTTAAGGTTTGACCTTCCCAAGTCTCACAAGAAGAAATTTCAAACAAAGAACACAGGTCAGAGTTCAGTCTTCAGTTCCCCCTCATCTGAGGTCCACCTGTCAGGGATCCGAGGGAGTTTCCTCCAAACAACTCAAGGATGCCTGTTAAGATGTATCTTTAGTTTCTGCAGGGAATCAAACATCTAGTGACCTCACTTAAATGGGTAGGGATTGTTATAAGTTGTTAGTATGTTCTCGCTTATCAAATTGCTCATTTGCTTCTTAAAGCTAGATAGGTGCCTGCGATTTCCATGAAAGAATTCAAGATTTTCCTCTGTTTCCATGGTTTGAGAGGGGGGATGGCGGACTCCTAAGAGGGGGCCCTGCTGTATTTCAGCTGTTGTCAGGGGACTAGCTTATTAAATGGAACTGTGGTGACTGATAATTCTGGCATGTTATTATAAAAACATGCAAAACAAGCACTGCTTACAACTGATTTTTACTCATATATGCCAATAATATGGAATAATCTTAGAGTAGGAACTGATCCCTCCTCCTACCTCCCACATGCTGTTTCTATACAAAATCTTTCCTGTACCGCTAGCCTTAGCAGCTAGGATTCCTTTGGTGGTCAACTATCCCTTGGTTGTCACTACACTGCCCTCATTTGAACAAGATTTACTGAGTACATACTGTTCTGTGTACAAGGAGTATAGTGGTAAATTGAAGAGATGGCCTCTGGCAAAAGGAGCTCACATTTCAAAGGAGAGAGTCAGACAACAAAATTAACAAATAAATCTAAAGCATGATTTCTGGCTGTGAAACTTTTGGGGAATAAAAATAGAAAGGGTGATGTGATGAGGGCCCTGTGAGTGGGGAGGAAGCTAGCTGCATGAGGCTGAAGGGTTAGCTGAGGTCCCTCTGAGATTCCAAATGAGCTGAGCACTGTGTGATGAGAAGGAAACAAACAAAACTGAAAACGAATCTGGAGTCTCTGAAAAAGCAAGGAGTGTGGCCGGGTCCCCAAGTGAGGAAAGTAGTAAATGGGAGAGCGGGGCAAGGTCACGAAAGGTCTTACAAGCCATAGTGCAGAATCTGAGCTTCACAACAGGAAAACAGTGAACATTTTGATGCAAAGGACTAGTATGACAAGAGCTTTGTTTAGATGGAAATGTATCTCCAATGGGTGACAAGCTGTTGCCAGTTGGAAATAGAAGCGATAATTCTGTAGCTGAGCAGAAAGGCATCAGTTTGGATGGTGGGTGCCAGCCATACTGAGTTAGCCCAACTGGGGCACTGCAGTGCAGGGGAGGAGTGATGCCAGGGACCAGCATGAAGACAATGGCTCCTTCCGGGCAGGAGACAGAAATGTGCTGCCAACCCTCCCGGCTGGCTGGGCGATGCCGGCCAACAGCCATCACTGCGCTGGAGACAGTGAAGCTCCCTACTAACCATGACACTCACAACCCTGAACGTTTCCCTGAACCTTGCATCTCTTTTCATTGTCACTAACCCAGATCCCACATACCCAATGGAAAGAAGAGGCAGCTGGGGGGGTGGGAGGGGTGAGGAATGCAACAGTGGGAAGCAGGAGGAGCAATCAATGAACTCTGCTTCCCATCTTAATCTCTGAAGAAAGTTGATGCTTTCCTCAATACCTTGGGTCCTGAAAGTAAGCCTGCAGTTCAGCGAAGTTGGAGGAAATCGGACTAAGAACCCTTCCCACAACACTGTGAGATAAGGTCTTTGTTAGCAGAGCCCCTTCTGGCAAGGTGATGAAATGGACCCTGTGTGGCTTGCAAGTCAAACAGGCTCAGATTCAAATTCCAGGTGCAAATCATTTCAGTTTGTTGAGCCTCAGCTTCCTATCTGTATTCAAGATGGGTATTATAACCAAACTGATCCCATAATGCTCCTCTAGAAATCAAATAAGGCAAATCTATAGTATATGAAAATCTCTGGCACATAATGAATGTTTAATATATGAAACGTGGGATATATAAAAATCCCTGCCGCCTAATAAGTGCTCACGTTGGTCCCTTCCTTCTGCCTCTTGCCTTCTTTTAATGGGTTGTGTGACATGGCAAGATCCTGAATTTTCCTAAGTATCCTGAAAACACAGTATCACCGTATTATTATCAGGTGCCAGGGTAGGAAAAAAAGAACAATTAGAAAGTCAACTGAAACATTCAACTTTGAGCAATGCTGGGGGAGGCCGAGGGAGGAGCCAGTCAGCACTCCCTCTGAGGGCTGTTTCTAAGTCGCCATTTGTTAAAATGATGGCTCCTGCAGCCCTGCGGAGTTGTGGCGTTTCCATATGCACAGAGTTCTCTGGCACAGATGTTCTGTGAACTACACAGGGCAGAGGGCCCTCCAGGCAGGCAGGCTCAGGAAAACATTCTAAACTTTTTAGAAGCTCAAATGACTGTGAAATTGAGTTGAAAGTTAAAATCACAATGGCAAGCTAGATAAGAATCTGTACCAGTCAGCCAGCTGATTTCCTTGTCCTTCAGCCTAGACAGAAAAGACCCCAGAGATGGATAACATTCAATTTAGCAAATATTTAATAGTGCACAAACTGTATTCTAGACCAAGCTAGGCAGTAGGGTGTACCGATGAGTGTACACAAAAGGAAGGAGAATCTAAACATCTGATAACACATTACTTTTCCATTTAATAATTCTTGGCCAAATTGTCCCTCCTGCCTTACACTGTCCCTGAAGTAGAAAAAGCCCAGTGATGACATCTATTATGGTAATTCTGGAGACATTTAGAGTTGAGACTCTTATCTAGTTTCAAAGTTTTGGCCCTAAAAATCAAACCAAATAAGTAGTTTCAAACTTTGAATCATTTCTCTTTTACAAAATGTTTACAGCTAATGGGCATGCAGGCTTAGACCAAAAAAACTCCTGGCTTATATGTATCATGTAATTTGTATAATTTGAATATAAATACTGCCTGACTCAGAGGTAAATCTCATTTTTATTTTTATTTATTTTGTTTTTTTGAGACAGTCTCAAGCTGTCACCCTAGATAGAATGCCATGGCATCACAGATCACAGCAGCCTCAAACTTTTGGGTTTAAGCGATTCTCTTGCCTCAACCTCTCAAGCAGCTGGGACTACAGGTGCCATCCACAACACCTAGCTATTTTTTTCGTTGCAGTTATTGTTTTAGCTGGCCCAGGTAGGGTTCCAACCACCAGTCTTAGTGTATGTGGGCGGAGCCCTACCCACTGAGATACGGGGCTCCACCCCACACCAGCTAATCTTTTTTTTTTTTTAAGAGACAGAGTCTTACTTTGTCACTCTCGGTAGAGTGCTATGGCATCACAGCTCACAGCAACCTCCAGCTCTTGGGCTTAGGCGATTCTCTTGCTTCAGACTCCCAAGTAGGTAGGACTACAGGCAACCGCCACAAGGCCCTGCTATTTTTCTGTTGCATTTGGCTAGGGCTGGGTTCGAACCCACCACCCTCATTATGGGGCCAGTGCCCTATTCACTGAGCCACAGGCACTGCCTGCTAATCTTTTTTTAAAATCTGTATTGAAAGAGAATTGAGAAGTAAATTAGTTCTTCTTTCTGACATCATATTTTCCATAAGGTTTAGCTATGCAGACAATGTCATACTTTTCCAATATCAAAGAGGTAAGAACCAAAAGAGAAGAGAAAGATACAGAATGCTAGAAAAATTGCTCAGGTTTACTGAGGGAGGGAAGATGACAAACAGAGATGGGGGAGAGTTCTGTCACCCTGGGACAGAATTTTCCATTTATGTTTAAGTCACACGGACATCCATTCTGTGGTTGTCGTTCCTAGTGTGAGAATCACAGTAGAGTTGGTTAATCATTTAGGAAGCACAATCAGACTGGGCTTTGTGGTCTGTTTTATGCATGTAAGAATCACCAAGCCATAAACAAAATACTAGGAAAAACTGGGGAAAAAATACGCCTCTGATAGAAATGTTGACTTAAAGAAAAAGGAGAGCTTTGTTTCTTATGAAGGACTACAACCTGCAGGCCGGTAAGTGGACACTCCAACTGAGAATGAACGCAGACACTTCGGAGAAAAGGTGGGATGGGAATTTATGCCCAATGGTTGGCTAAATATATGTATCTAACATTATAAAAGAAACTATGAATATTCACAGGGGGTGTTACGTGCATGCAGTAAGCAAACATACGTGTTTCATACATCCCATGCTAACATTGGGGTGGACATTTAACATGAAATGCAGTAAAATCAGTCTCTATGCCTCAAAACATGAAGCAAAGGACACAAAGGCACTCAGTGTGCAGCCTTTGTAAACTAAGCAAACCTGGCCTCATCTCTAAAAATAGCCAGGAGGTTGTGGTGGGTGCCTGTGGTCCCAGCTACTCCGAAGGCTGAAACAAGAGAATCGCTTGAGCCCAAAAGTTTGAGGTTGTCGTGAACTGTGATGCCACTGCACTCTACCAAAGACCATATAAGGAGGCCCTGTCTGAAAAAAATAAATAAATAAAAATAAACAAGATTGGGGGGATTCTAGGAAGATGGCTGACTGGTAGCAACCCTGGTCAGAGGTTCCTGAGCAAAGGAAGAAAAACTGGTTGGAATCAGAATCTATGAAGCCAAAGATGGGGAGCTGAGCCCAGAAAGAAGTTTGGCAAGCTGTAAATACAAGGAAGATCATTTAAGAACATAAAATACAGGTACAAAGCAGGCCCCAGAACTGCTTGCTAGAGCCACCCACCTCCCTCGGGTGGCGGGTGGCCGCAGAAAAGCCCCCTGCACCAGGAAAGCACAGAACGACTTGGTAGAGCCTTGCACACCCCCGTGGGTGGCAGCGGACGAGTCCCCCACTCTGGAAGGACCCAGAACTTCTTGCTAGCACTGTGTACCCCACAGATGTCAGAGAAGAACCCCGCCTAAGGGCTCTGGGCAGGTCCAGAACTGATTGGTAGAGCCGCAAGCCTCCCCCTGGCAGCAGGTAGCCAGAGAGGAGTTCCCCTGCTCCGGGCAGCCACAGAAGTACTTGCTAGAGCCTTGAACACCCCCGCAGGTGGTGGTGGACAACTCCCCAACTCTGGGAGGGCCCAGAACTGCTTGCTAGAGCCACGTGCCCCACGGGCGGCAGAGTAGATCCCTGCTCCAGGGCTCTGGGCAGGCGCAAAACTGCTTGCCAGAGCCGCATAACTCCTGCTGGCGGCAGGTGGCAACAGAGGACTTTCCCTGCTCCGGGCAGGCACAGAATCACTTGCTAGAGCCCTGCACACCCCTGCAGATGACAGGAGATGAGTCCCCCACTCTAGGAGGGCACAGAACTGCTTGCTAGAGCCGTGCACCCCACAGGCAGCTGAGGAGATCCCCACTCCAGGGCTCTGGGTGGGCCCAGAACTGCTTGCTAGTGCCACAGGTGTCCCGCGGGCAGTAGCAGAGGAGTCTCCGTTCCAGGAAGACCCCAAACAGCCTTCTAGAGACACGCACACCCCATGGGGAACAGCGGAGGAGTTCCCTGCTCCAGGCACCTGTGCTGGGTGGGCCCAGAATTGCTTGCTAGAGCCACGTGCACCCTGCAGGAGGCGGTGGAGGATTCTAGCGCTCTGGGCGGGCCAAGAACTGTTTGTTAGAGCCATGTGTGTCCCACAGACAGAGGTGGAGGAGTCCCCCACTCCGGGCTCCCAGGCTGGGAGGTAATAGATCGGCTTGCTAGTGCCACATGCATCCAACAGGCCACGGTGAAGGAGTCCACCACTCCCCCCAGCTACTCTGGTGGGCCGAACTAAGACTGATCTGGTTGCTTGCGTACCCTACCCTACCGCTGCCATTCCCCCACCCCCTGGCTGCTCCAGGGTGCTGAACGAGGACTGATCCAGCTACTGCCGGTCTCCTGCCCCCTGGTTGCCCCAGTAGGCTGAACAAGGTCTAATCCAGCCACACACACTCCCGTGCAGCTGCTGCCATTCCACTGCACCCCACTTGCCCCAGCACCTGAGAACTGGGAGTAGACAACAGACATGCTCTGCCTCTCTCTCTGGGCAACCAGAAGAAGCCACCAACTGAACAGTTCTAATAAGGCCTCCAAACAAGGTAAACTCAGAATGGGGCGGAATCAGTGGAAAAACTCTGGCAACTCAAATAACCAGAATAGATCAACTCCCCCAAGGAAAAATGGGGCAGACGTAATTGAAGACCCCATCCACAAGCAAATGGCTGAAATGTCAAAAATCAAGTTCAGAACATGGATAGCAAATAAGATTAACAGGATGGAAGAAAGGAAGGACGTAGAAGTTCAAGAAATTATTGAAAAGATTTCTCAAGAAATTATTCAAAACATTTCTCAAGAAATTATCCAAAAGATATCTCAAGAAATCATTCAAAAGATGT